>BGZK01001271.1:0-179027 GCA_005406025.1 Eumeta japonica
ATCTGATCTCAATCTTCAAACCCCCCTAAGATCAATACGTATACGTAATAGTATGAGCATAAATGTATGTTTGAATAGTGAAAGTACGTATTGTATTAAAAACCAGATGCGTGCTTATATAAACCGGCGATTAAATTTTTACTCAAATGATAATTGAAATTTGTAAATAACTAAAAATTGTGTACACGACTTTTGTTCAAAAATTTTTTTTTATTTCATTATTTATTATTAAGTTCAACTACTCTAATTTTTCTCAGATTTTTAAGCCACATGGTCCAAGATTTAGAAGAGAGTGACAGAGTTAACGATTTTGGAAACTAATGAACCACAAAATATACATCTCACAGGAAATCTCAATCAAGAACTTTTGTTTATTTTTAAATAAACTTTCCAAAAACACCCTCTGTAACTGAGAGCACTAAAAAAATTTACATCCCTTGATTTTACGTATGGAAAGCTATTTCTAAATTTTTTTTTTCTTTACATAAATGTATAGCGATTTATACAAAATAACTGTGTATCAAACGGATAATAAGGAACTATGAGGGTAGTACCTTTTTTTCTTTGGCGGAGGAACGCTAAAATATCACTATTTGACTTCAAGTGCAAAAATATTTCTTAATACTTTAATCATTATTTTCGTTTTCTTTCAATCATATAAATATAAGGAATAGTTTTCCGTAACTCATAACTGAATACGTGTCAGTAATGCGTTGCATTGTTATATCTCAGAGCATAAGCAAAAAATGCTCGTCCATAAACCCACATCAGTGTAAACGAGATATACGACATCGTTACGTAGAGTTAGATTGTTTCACTAGGCCTAACTTTAGAAAGCTGCTCCTATACTGACATGAATTTTTTATTATTTAACAAAGGAGATTTTGATGAGTCTGTGACTTAAATGAAATTAAAAAGAAAACGATTCGCTTCGGGCATCAGAAAGCAAATGCAAGCCGTCTGCCCCGGACGCTGTCGTCGCGCTGATGACGACTGTCGTTAAAAATCCCCGGCCCTTACTGGGCCAGTGTTTAAGGGGTTATGGGCCAACATTCTAGTTAAGACTGTGGGAACGTGCGCCTCGACAGTGGGCCGATTGAAATCTAGTATAACAGAAACAAGTATGGAAATCCAAATTTTACATTTAATTTGACAATTATATCTTCAAAATAACCATTTAATTTTTTTTATGTAGCTAAATGAAATGGAAGTTACATCGAACGTGCAGTATCGATGATGCTACGTCTTAGGATGGATTATCTCGCTAATAGCGAACGATCTACTGGTTTAATAAGTAAGATGTTCAATATATGACAATAATAAGGTGATGTTGATCTTACAGCAGCATTATGAAAATTCTTCGAATAAAATTTATGAGAAACCTTACATCTTATGATTAAATATGTGCTAATTGAGATATACACGTGATTAGCACTTTACATCGTTCCCGTAAAACGAACTAATTATCTGGTCTTTTGAGCAGCGGGAGTAATTAATGAAACGCGCTATGAAGGGAGCAATCTTGTGCAATGTGTAAATGCACAAGTTACAATACGCAAACTAACATCATAATAAAGCATTCGTTTGTTTTCGTATACATTTTTTTAATTCGCGTGAAATTTCCCTTTAACATTTACTTTTAGTTATGCACTCTGTACCTCTTCCTTTGGCCATGTATAATATGTGAGTTTATGCAATTTATGCGTTTGTGTGCATCAACGAATGCCTATATTTTGACTGTTAGCACAATAGCATATCTATCTAATTAATACCTACATGTATATTCATGGCTAAAGACAGGAAAAAGTTTTTCTTAATTATAAGCTGCCATGTATTAATGGTTATCTATTCAGGTATAAATTTTGATTATTTGTCGCTCAACAGTGCCAGCTCTAATCCAATGAGATAACCTCCACATTTGAAAACCGTTTACGTTTATTCGGTGACAACACCCAGCACTGACATCGCTAACGTTCTAGACAAAGACCGAGTCAAAAATCACAGGTGAATTGTCCAACCCCCTTGGATTGAACAGACGATCTCGTGTACAAAGATAACGCTCCGAGCACTCGGCCAACATCGCAATAAAGCTTAAAACCATTGCAAATGAATTTAACCGTCATTCGCCTCGCGTGCCGTTACAGTCTAAGAGTTTGTCTTTACGCTGGAAAGTAATGCCTATAAATTTGATTGAACCTATCACTGCGCGATAACTTTAAGTTGATAAATGATAGAAATATTTATACTAAATTCTTGTAAATAATACTTAATATTTCTAATTTTATAGAGAAATATAGATAGCAAATATGAAGTTCTTTGACCTTTTAATCTTTTAAGTTATCAAATTTTCAAATAGAAATTAAAGTTATAATAATTAGGTAGGCATTTTTAGTAAATTATTAAATAATAATAATATAATTAAATAATAATGCGCCATTTCTATACGATTAAAATGAGACAATTCTCAACAAACATATTCTATACTTACTTACTTTATTTCTTACTTACTTACTTCTTGTATTCATACTTACTTTACTTACTTTCATAATTTCTTTGTAAGATTGGAATGGTACGCGAAGCGCTCTTGCAGTGAAGCCTTAGTGATAAAGAAAAATAGAAGTACTTAATTGGGCAAATAATTTCAACAATGCATACCACTAATATTAAAAAACCAAAAGTGAATGTCGTTTGTCTCTATATTTCTCTGTCTCCGCGATTAAACGACTGAACCGACTTTGATAAAATGATAGAAGTGTTTTAAGATTTCAAATGGTACTCTACATCTGTGCAATAAATGAAGATACTCTACATCCCTTAATCTCAAGTATTTGAAAAAATGAAACTCTAAACAAACAAAAAACTTAATGTAATAAAATTAATAAAACATTTGCATGCATATAATATTTTATTACAATGGGGACACAATCGGGACAATTTAGTTTTAAAAAAATGATTTATGGTTTTTCGGCTGCCAAATTTAAGGTGCATGTTAAGTTTAGGTATCCTTCTTTGGGTTCATATTATTTAATGTATGACAAGTAAAAGATTTTCTTATTTACATCAAAGCCCTCACGAGTACTCTGCAGCTCAGACGAACTAACCAGGGTCTAGTCGAACAAAATTTACATTCTAGAGTTTTGTGATCAACTTTTTTCTGGTCCCACCACACATCCCTGGACCTCAAAAAGTTTGTCAATAAGATAGCAAAAACTCTAAATTCCATCGGTTTGCCATTATTCACAGTTTCATGTAAATTTTCTGATTCCAATGTCAAAAAGGTATAGAACTTTTATAATTTTTATAATATCAGTTTATGCAAATCGGAACGAAATATTTCAAATTATCGTAATACATAATCGGAGTTGATTTGTTTGCCTAACTTTTTATTTGTCCACATTGAAAATGGATATAAACCAAATATTGATATGAATCCTTAAATAAAAAGTGCATTATATAGGTGTATAAATACCATATAAACATTTTAAAAACAATACAAATTAAAGAAATTTATCTTCTTTAGTAAATTCTACTGTGATAAAGTCAATGGTCATAGATTGGTCTAGACTACTACTATTCAATACTTGCAGAAATCAACTCATAGAATATTAGTTCTAAAGATTGCCTTAGTAGAAAGTTTTTTTGCTAGAACAAAGTAATAATTTAAGAGGCAAGCATTACTTAAAACAACAAACATTTAAACCGCTTAAAGCTTAACATCTAAAGGGACATCTCAAAAAGCTCAGGTGACAATTTTCGTCCTTGCATCCACATTTCTAATCAATAACACTAAGCTAGACGCTCACTCAATTGATCGAGATCCCTTGAGTTAATGAAGAGAAAGGACCAAACTTGATGTGATGAACTTTTAGCAACCAGTAAAATAGATCATATCTCGCCATTTGTCTCTCGAAGTTTGAAGCTTGTGTTTAAATTCTGGGAATTGTGTCTGCGGTGCAACATTGTTACTTTGATATTTGTCTTCTATGAGTTTAACAACTTGCATAAGTTCATCTCAATGCAGCAGAGGAGACTGTGCGAAAAGGTAAAAAAAATATTGAAAAAGTGCTCAAGGAGCGAGTGATTTTCTTACATTGAAGGGAAAATATTTGTAGGTAAAAACCTAATTAAGAGCAAAATAGACTTGGTCGATTAGCGTACCGTAGTGTGATTAAGGTTTCTAAATTCATAAACGAATTAAAAAAAAATAGTTTCAAAAATGGCTTCCACTAATTTGATTATTTTGAAATTTAATATATTTGATATATGCTGGTGTGTAAAAATTTTCATATTAAATGGAAAAGCGGTCATATGAAAAAAAATTTTATTCAAATTATTACATTTTAAGTTTCTATTTTTTTTACTTAATACTTCATGGTTTTTGAGTAAATGAAACTCGTATTTTACATTTTACGAAATTAATTTTGGAACTACCATGAGTTGGCGACACTCCAAAATTGTAATAGCTAATATGAAAGTCAGCAAAAAACTAATATATTTGCATTTTCTGAAATTGAAATATTTACCTTTTTAATTATTAGTAAGTTTTGAATTTCTTACAGATATGTAAGTAATAATATCGTCTTATGAGGTAATAGATCTCTATGGATCTAATATACTTATTATTTTTAATCATAAAGTAGGTTTGTTAGGTCCAAAAATTTGTAATTTTAACTCTTTTTGAGATACCTCTGAAACTTTTATTGCATCACATCCTCGTTAAGCGTGCACCACAATAAAAAATGAAATACTTAAAAAATATAATTACTTAACAAAACATGTAAATTTATAAACTATTATTTGTTAATTCCCAATTGGTCTAATACTTATAGATGTCTCTTTGAAAATTAATCTATTTTGAAAAGTAAAACAAGTGTATTACTTAAAATTTTGAAAATATAAGTTGACTTGTAGTGAGAATCGCCATTCGATCGGATTTGGAGAATATTCGTATGGAAATTATTAGCTTTTCCAGTCAATATATTTACATGGGGGAAAGTTACGATGTACCCTTTACTTCGGTGATATTGCCGATATGTCTAAACTTACAAACGGGCCGTCATTGTTTATCGGGTTTAAGCACTGTTCTGAAAATCCCTGGCCGCCGGCGCACGAACGTTTCGTTTTGAGAAAACCGTATCTCGATTCCCTTCCTCGAGAGTGAGTGGCTCGCGGGTTAGGGGGTGCTGTGGAGCTGTTCCTGGCGGTGCGGGCGGGAGACGTGATGTCAACTATATAGTGCTGGAGACAAATCCAGATATTTTCAAATATTTAATGTTGGCCGATTAAATGTGGATTATCGTATGTAACGTTAGTGTGTGCATGCATGCATGCGTGTGGGTGAGAGAGCTTATACGTATGCAATCACAGGCTCCGTTCCTCCGTGGACACGTTAAGGTCGCGGACGTTGTCATGGCGTTGTGTGACGATAATCTTTAACTGGCCCCAATCCGCAATGAGCCAGCGTGGAAGACCGAAGATTCAAAACCCGTAACCTGAAATAAAACACTGTGGGAGGATATGACTGAAGGTGTGGTAAATAAAACCTGACACAATAATCACCACGGAAATTTCATGGATGAGGAACTACTCACTAACATAATGTAAACACTAACATAATCAAACTTGCTTTTTGCAGTATATTAATTGATGGAGTGATTTATTAAATAATGTAAAATGAAAACAAAAAGTATGTATTTGGAGAAAAGAGACTCATCGATTAATGCACTATGAGATCTCCAAGAATTTTCGAAGGTTCACTTTTATTGGAATTAAAAGGGAGTTGACTTTTGTATGAAACTTTTTTAGAGCGATGATACGATTATGTTGGTATAAATTTTGCTTACTAAAAATAGCGAGACACGTTTTTTTGCAATTAGCTGAAGGGCGGGGGAAGGAAGATTGTATAATGTATAAAAATGAGTGTCTCTTTTATTTGTCTTTGTGTGCTGAAGTCATTCATCCGATTGCTATAGAACTGGCCATATGTTATACTCGCAAACTGAAAGGTTTCTGAAAAAATAACTGGCAGCTGTCCTCGAGTTTGCCTGTTTATTCGTACTATTGAAATAGGTTACCAAATCTAAAAATTCTTTCATGAATAAAAAGCTTCTTGAGTAAAATAAACGATTAATATATTGCTCTGGCGTCATCTGTATATTTGTACTATTACAGATTCTAAAAATTCATCCACTTATAGAAAGCTATACTGTCCCCCAGTAATGTAGCCTAAGTTTTATTTTGGTATTAGCTCCGTCCAAATCGGGACCGTGGCCGATGACGGGACCGAAATTGCAAACGGCAGAATCCAAAGTGGAGACCGGAAGATATCAAAATCGAGAACAGAATCAAGGTCGGAATTGAGTGTGGAACTAAAATTGTAATCAAAAACGTGATCGGGATTGGAATGAGGAGCGATTCCGAGATCGGGATTCAGAGCGGGACTAGAATCGTAATCTATTTAGATCAAGACCGATATTAGAATCAAAAACGGAATAGTAGTCGGAGTTAATGAAAAAGATAGTAATCCGTTCATACATAAGATGAAAGAATTCATTATGTATCCACGTTGGAGCAATCGGGGCGGGGCTTATTAATTTAATAAATATCGCTATTTTTTTGTTTCTCTAAAGTCAATGTTATTTAGTTTTATTTTCGATAAAAATTTGACCTTTTCAATTATTTTCAGGAAATAGACCATGTCACGCGGATAGCCAAAAATTAAATGTTTCATTTCCAGTCGATTATATTTTATTACAAATAAAAAATGTCCTACGTCCCATTCCATTTAAAATTTCGTTTGTGGATATGTATTGTTCTGCCTTTAAGCCTGTTTAATCACACTCCATAAACTTTGGAATTGATGCTTTAGGGTTGTTTGTTTTATTTAGGTGTATGTGGTCTGTGTTACCTTGATAGTCCAGGGTTTTAGATCGCCAGCGGCAAACAGGAAAACACATTAACACGTAAGACTTACTGATATGAACACACAACACAATATAGCGGATAATTCATAATAAGTATCTAAGGGAGAAGTACTATGTATACAATACTATAACACGATAATTATACATAAAATATAAAATATAAGCGGCGAGCCGTTATGACGTACGTCGGCGTTGAAGGTTTTTATTTTCCTTTTTGATGATTAATATGTGGATATAATATGAAACATAATAAGATGTGATAAATAGTATGCGTGAGTGTATGTATTAATGTAAAAATATGAATTGTTATAAATAACAAATGTAGCCGAACAGCCTCCAATGTCGAACCATCGGAGTAAAGTGGAGAAATAGTAGGCGTAGTAATTTCGCCGACATGTATAAATCTTTTTCCCTGTATAAAGGATAGTTTCATCTTAGAGAAAAGATTCATAATGAGTGAATATATTCACACCGCCTAATAACAGTCATTCATACATACGGATATTTTTTTTTATATATGTCTTCATACAACACTCCTGTTACGTCCGATGCCCTATGGTGGTCCGGCACTATTTTTTTAATATACGTACTTACATTTTTTTCATGACAATTGCGCATCGTCACTGAGATATTCGGTTGCGGTTCAATCATTATATTCCTTTGTTGAATACACATCAACGTTAATCTCTCGTTATTTACGATATAGTCTAATAATGAAGGTAGATTATGATTGAGAGAGTATAATGAAATCCTAATTTGATCTCGGTCCTGGTTTCGATTTTCGATTATGTTGATTATGCACCGCGTGGTTTCATCTATGAACGATATATATTTACGCGTATACTTATGATGGAACTATGGATCATAAAATTAACTTTCTAAAATAAGATCATTCATTGCAAATTCAAAATAAATATTCACGCAGTCAATAAGTACACATATAGACAAACATTCATATCATGAAGTGTCTGACAACAGTCTAGGATCATTCGTACAGCATAATTAAAGCAATTCGGAATTCTTATTGCTACTTAATCGAGCGTCCCTACCACGGGTATATGGTTTGATTACTGCTGCTATAAAGCTTTCTCTATATAGAAGTAAATAGTTATTACGACCTGGATTTACAATACTTGCTTCTGGGTTGAAAAGAGATTATAAATTTAACAAATACAAAACGAAAAAAAATAAGAAAAGTAAGTAGTGAGAAGTCGCGCCAACAACGCTAAGCCTCAACATGGTATTTATTCTGAGCCAATTACAATTTATCACAGAATATAATAAAGAAATTGCTTGGTTTTATTTTTTTAGTATATAATTAAGATTTTAGGCTTACTTAAGCATACCACAAACGAAAAAGTTAAGATACGCACAATTAATTTACTTAATAGTACGAATTAAAGTTAACTTTTAAAATCGCGCAAAATCACGTACTGATTTCACGTGATGTCATTTTCAAAACGTAAATATTTCATGACGCTTCAATATTATTTATCTATTACAAAAGAAATACATATTTAATTTTATGCAAAAGAAGTTACACTTTTTGACAATGGAAAATTATTTTAAATCTTATTTTAAACTTAGAGAAAAGCGGATGAAAGAAGCTGAAAAACAACACGTCCTACTTTCTCCAAAATCTGTCTGCAGATGTCGCGAGGATCGCTTATCAAAAGTAACTTGTATTTATACGAACATTCAGTGGTGGTGGCCCAGTCGGTTATCAGACGTGTTGCCTTCGAAGTAGACGGAGTACGATGACAATTATAATGATGACGTTGGTAAGAATGACGCAGTTCCCCAACTCAAAAGGACCACCATGGAGTTAAACTCCAAACCCTTAAACCTATAATAAATATTTTGTAGAAGAGGCTGTTCCTCAGTTGTGGGATAATTTCAACCTGACATAAGCATTGAATGAAGCATTTTTTCATTTTATGAATATATTTAAATGACTGCTTCAAAGTCTTCGTTGTGCTTATATGATCAGTACTTGGTTAAGTAAATAAATCATAAAATATGATGAAATAATGATGTGACGTCGCTTCGCGCTCATTGTTGTTTAAAATTATATTCCAAATTAGGTAACTCATAAGTAATAAAAAAATTATAACTTTAGAATAAATCCTTTAGTAATGCGCTTTTCACAAATTTTAATGTTATTATTGGACGTTTAACACAATTTTTCATTATAATTTTGTTGCAAATTCGCCATTATGATTATCATCTGACTATCACAAACTATTCTATAAAAAAAGGATTCTTTTAAAACAAACACTCTTGTTAATAATTCTATGAAAATGAAATGATTTATATGTCTTCAACCGCGATGAATACAATGTAGTTAGTAATAAAGACAATTAATTTTACTTACTTACTGAACACTGAGCCCTTACTGCCGTCAAAATGTATTGTTGGCAGATTTTTTAAGCTTAAACGTTTAGCCCTTATAATTGCAAACAAAAACAATGACAAATTATTTTGAATATATTTTTTCAACTTTTTTACATACTGTTATATTTTAGGATATGTACAGGACATTTTTAATATTTGGCGTACTCCTTGGCGGATCAGATATAAGTAACACCTTTCAATTTACAAGTTAATCGAATCGTAAGGATATAGACTGTGATTGTCCAGTATGAATAGATACAAATGAAATGATTTAGTTTTTTCAACTTTTCCTACATTAAGCTAACGGTGATCAAATAGTTTCCACATAGTCTCTTAAGTAAATTATACTTTGAAATTGGTTGCTACTAAACAAAATTATACATCAATATCACTATTAATATAAATTTTCCGTTTGAAGAATATGCCACAATTGTCTTTTGCATTACAGTTGCTCATAATTTACACTATTTTTTGTTAAACCAGTAATATTGTATAATTTTATAGTTTCTGATCAGTACAACAAAACGCATAAGAGCGCCATTATTACATAGGTTCACTTCTAAAGTGATGTAATTGTTCATTAGTGCGATAGCGCCCTTTTCGAACTAATGAAAGCGAACTATCTTCATTAAGAGCTGACTCTGAATAGCTTAAACCTAGGAAGTTAGTATCTTAAGAAGCTCTCTGAGACCTCGATACATACACAGAAACTTAGTTCCCCTCGACCTTGAACACTCTCCTATTAGAATACACTTCATGAAACTGAATCAACTGAAGCATGAAGTATTCAATATCTATACATGTTCCCGTCTTTTGTATCGTAATACACTACCGTAAATTATATATTCGGTTTTGTTCGCATTACGCAACCTTGTTTCCGATGAGGGTGGCGTTGCGCAGTATTTTGTGCTACACAAAAACATGTTAAAATAATTTAACAATTATTTAAACATTAAATATATTAAGAAAAAGACTTTAAATTACAGTAATAAAGGACTGTTCCAATAAATTTCTATAAATATCCATCCAGTACGTTTTCGATAGTACATACACTTAACACAAATGCATTCCTTCTTGGTAATGTTTCATAATAAATGCTAATATATACACATCTACTGCGTTACCATTAAAATATGACATATAAAATCTTTAAGTTAAGACCGTGCCTTCGAAAATAATCAAATTATTAATGTTGATTAATCTCATGAAATCCATCATTTTCGTCTTTCAAAACAATGTAACTATATTATCCTACACAACATCTCGTAGACTATCGAGTTTCCTTTACGTAAACTACGTAATTTAGGCATTACACCGATGAAATTATTCAGCTTTGCATTACAAACAGTACCTACGGTAGTTTCCAAACTACAAGTTACTGTTAGCATCGATACAATAATTTACTACAACTAATAATTTATTCCAACTTCGCTCAATTTTTTGTGCTATTTTGTAATGAATAAGAAGTTGTCACTTCTCTTATAGCATTTTTATGTAAATCAGAAGCTATAATATCTATATACAAAATGATTTAGCTGTTTCTTAAGGAAAATTTGATTTATTGTTGTTTATAGAATAAAAATGTTTATATTTACGACCAGACTGCTTGTTGTTGTTTACTTGAGCGTAAATGAACCATTAGCAAAAGAATTTCTTTGTGATTTTTCGTAAGTGGAAGTAGGGTAACAGAAAAACACCTTTATTTTTATACGTTAATGGCTTGTTAATAGATATCAGGTATATCAAATTTATATGCATATTAGGTATATTAACTTAGATATTATTTGTTTGCTTGAATTTAAACTCTTCTTTACTAAAGTAAATGATTCTAGATGTACAGTTTAACAATCAAACTAAGACATAGGTTATGGCATTTAAATTAATAGCTAACGACTTTGAAAACAACCAAATGTAATGACGTCATACCATAAGAAATTCAGTAAGTTAGATAACATTGGTTGCTTATCACAGTTTAAAACGACGATGAGCAGAGCCAATCTTAGTAAACGCGCCGAAGCGTGCCCTCCGGTTTCTGATTTAATTACTATCAAGGAACGTTGTTGATTAACCAATAACGTAGTGAATGCGAAAGTTTGCGCGTGAATTTGTCACGTACGAAGTCCAAATCAAGCTGGATACTTAGTAGAGAGATAATGTTTTAAAATAACTAAAGTCTATCTTAGTGCAAAAAAATAATTATAAAAAAAAATCAGTAAAACGGTTGATCCTAAAACTTTCCCCTAAGATCGATGTGTTTTTAAGCTCCTTAAGTTTTAAATATTTTTTATGAGTTGTTGAGCTCTAAATTTTAAAATACGGTTGATCGTTCAGGTCATCCCTGAAACTTCTTATTACTTTCGAGCTCAAAATGATAATAATCACAAGCAAGGAGTGACAATAATCACAAATTATTGAACTTATGCTTAAAAATCGATTTTAATGGTTTTTCAAGTTCTCCTAGCCCTAAAATATGGTACTACGTTTGAACGTCTACAATCCTGAAATCTATATGTATTAAAAACCGCGTTTTTAATTTTTAATTTTGCAACTATAATAGAACATGTTTGATTTTGATCTGCTTTATGGCATTTAACGCAGTTTTCTTTTGAACATATAAACCGATTTTTATGCAGTTTGCGGTAGTCGATATATAAGTCGATACATGTCTAAGGAAAAGAGCTACTTAGATTTTGGTATCAATTAGAATAGTAGTACAAAAGTTATTTAAAAAAAAACGTTTTTAATAACTTTATTTTTGGAATTCGTGAAATTCTACCTGGCGAAATCGGTTCAAGTTTTTAGGAAGTCTAAGTTGAGACTGCTTTTGAATGCTGCAACTCGCATTTTGATTGGTTAATCCGTTCATAAGTTATGAAAGTTTTCATACACACTCACACTTACACATGCAAAAACCCACGCACATCACTCAGGAAATGGTTCAAATACATTCCTAGGATTCTAAGAGTCAAGATCTGGTGATGATTCGGTTTTCAAAAATCGGGATGAAAAAAATAACTTTCCAATTTTGTGATTTTTTTTTAATTTTCATCGCGGAAAATTAAAAAAAGCACAGTCTTAAGTACAGTATCTTTACATACTAATGACTAACAAACATTCACTGGTTTATATACGTGAATGCAACACTTATACTTAATACATTAATATTGTTATTTATATAGATTCAGGCACTAAACGTTCGTTTTCAAAATGGCGTCGCATTATCTACACACTGACGGCAATATGTGGTAAAATGCACATCACACTTAATTACTCTGTGCCAAAAGTACAATTTGAACAAAACAACGACGAGGTTTTGTAAGAAATGGTGTAATTTGAATCGAGCAACCTGTGGAACGCCGGGTCACGACTGTTTACCTCTGTAGTCTAGATTGAAAACATGAAAACAAAATACCTCCTTACAGAATCTTCTTAAGCGTAAACCTCACGTGCCTGAAAGGTGAATTTCTCGTGGAACGCTGGAATTCGTTAAAAAAAATTCGGGAAATATTTCAATAGAAATCAGAGAAGAGAGTTTGATGTAGTAAGAGTAGAAATTACTTTTGTAGGTAAATATGTTAACAGCATATTAGTTTGTTATAGGCATGCATATGAACATATTATAATTACACCTATATATCTAACATTAGCATAGACGAAAAAAGACCTACATGAGAATTTTGAAATATTTTTAAATAAAAAAGAGAATTCGTTTAAATTCTTTAAGTGGTAATAATTTTGAGCACTCGACCCTCATTAAATCTTCTTAGGTTGATTGTAGTTTTAAATTTTTTTTTGCGTAAATAGAATTTTTTTTTATATTCCACTTACTTAGGTTTTTGAAAAATGTTAAATTTTTCAGATACTGAATATTTTAAATTTACGATAAATGTAAAATGTTCAATGGAAATAGCAATTTTCTGATTCTCCTATTATTTTTACTGTGCTAAAATCTCATTCAAGGTCTTAGCTACATACCATTCAAATGTTTGCGGAAAAACAACAGTGAAAATTCTCGATTTGGTATGCATTAGGCTCGAGATCGGAGATGGAATTGAAAACGATATATAATCATGAATTAATTGAAATATGAATCGAGATTAAAGTAGAAATCGAAATTTAGATCAAAAACGCAAAAGATATTGAGATTTTTCGATGTCTTAGTGTGTGTCTGTAATATTTTACAGAATCTGTTGAAGGCATTTTACCTCTCCTAGCGTTACACGAGAAAGGTTAGAACGTATAATTCGAAAACAAGTAAACATGACGTTGTGTAATTATGTATTCATAGAGAAATAATACCTATTGTGATCGTTGTAATATCTTATTTCGCGCTACGAAAATAACTAGACGTGAAACCATGTAGCTTTACGTAAAGCTTCTATTTTATACTAGTAAATATATTCAATATTTGTGTGTTAAAATAACATTAAACCGACTTTATTTAAGGCGAATGTTGCAATTAGCAATCCAGATTGAAATGCGGAATAGAGCAGAGATGTAGTTAGGATTGAATTGATGATTGAGTCGAAGGATAACCAGGACGTAAAAGAAAACGAGGTTTGGGACTGAACCTGTATCATAACCAAGGGTACGAATGGCGATAAGTAAGAAAACAAGATCGCGACCGGTAAGGCTCAATTAATCGGGATAGGCATCGTTATCCGTTTAACAATCGGAATATAGACCAAAGCTGAATTACTTACATGCCCACGAGTGTAAAGCCGCGAACAGCAGTTTGTAAGCCCTGTGCTGTCTTGATTTAAAACTCTATCTTAAGAGTAATCTCGATCCTGATCTCAGTCCGGATACCGGCTCGATCCTGCACAATTTCAAAGTATTTCTATTAAATGCATCTCTAATGCATATTTAAATTAAACGCATGTATCATAAATACAAAATCAAGACTTGTAGTGAACATTGTCTTTAAAAACAGAAACAAGGCAAACATAACTTCTACATAACATAAATACTAATAATTTTCTCTGGAAGTATGTGTATAATATTTTCATAGTATATTTTTTTTAACTCCAAGTAAATATTTATTTACATTTTATTTCTCGTCTTCATTACCGCAACACTGAGACGGAACGAGTAAAATCAGACATAGCGGTTTCATTACTAACGCCACAAAATATTTTCATGTAACTGACTCGATTTCATTTATCAATGCTTACGTTGGCGAGTTTTTCCTTTGCTAGTAAATATACACATCCGAAGATCGTCAAAGTGCCGTCCCTGCTGCTGCTGCTGCTGAAAATGATACGCAAACGCAGCCGGTTCATTTATTCACGTATATAGGATTCAGCTAGGCTAGTGCCGGAGGCTGTACAGAGAAAATGGCATTTAAATATAACGAGCGTTCGGATGTAATTGGATCGCCGAGCGGCCGGACGTAGGGCGAATATGCATGCGGGTCGCACGTGCGGGCGCCGCGGCGCGCCGTTAGATACGCGTGCCCGCATTAACATCGCCGACCGTCTTCGTGACGCAACCGAATAGAAATTACTATTGCGATCGTTGTACACGCCTTCGGAGTTGGCTTCATAAGGATCGTGGCCGAACTTCGGTCTTCGTAAACGCCGTTTCGTCCATCTGTCCGCATGCCAAGACGCACATTGATGAAATTTATAGTATAGGTGCCTTGCCGCTACGTAGTTTAGTACTTTAATAACAAAAAATAAGTATTTCTAGGGCGGGCACTACTACGTGAAAGAGAAGCTGAAAAAATTTTTTGACGTGACAACGTCTAATAACTCAATATTACGGGCTGCATGCACGAAAAGTTGACGTCATTGTCCCGTTACGCTCGATGTCCCGTTCCGCAAGCGAGGCTCGAGTGGTCGGCTCAGTTCGTTTCGTGCTGGATCTATCTCCCCTCTACTCGATCAGCCTAGCACAAAAGATACACGTGAACTGGTTTCGTCAAATGTTTATAAAATGAAGTGAAATGTTATTGTGATTTTCATGTGTGTTTAATATTGCGACAATAATGGTAAGTAATTCTTGCTAATTCATTTAAACTAATTTCTTTAAAAATCTCATTTTTCAAGCTTATGTGTTTAATCTTTTCATTAATATTTTTTTTATTTTTATTATTTGTTATTTAAAAAGTAGCCTCGGTCGGCGAGAACAGTAATGATAAGTTATGTTACAATTGACTGAAAAATAATGAAGATTCATATAATTGATAGTATAAACAATTAAATTTTCTCCTTGTGTCGTTCTGTACATTATATTACTGTAATGTTTGACGTTGTCACGTCAAACTACCGTCCGTAAACCGACTTTACAGACAATTATTTTTTTTTTTCATAAAAAATCATGCTTACATATACATACACGTACATAACGTTTTCTTGTTTTTTAAGAATTATCGCTCAAAACAATACAAGAGATTCCGAGGCTGGTAACGCAATTATTGATGAAAAATAGAAAACAAATAATTTTTAGGCGAGGTTAATTAAACGGAATTTCGAATGTTACATTATTTGAGGTTATGAAGCTTTGATGTCACAGCTGTCTAATGCATTGTCTGCCTAATTGTCAATATAAAACGTTTGTATTATTGCGATTTTTATATATGGTTATCTTAAAAATAATTTCACTATCTACTTTATTAAACAGAAAAAAATAATTTGAATGTGTTAAGAAAAAATTTGATAAACCTATTATAAAATTGTTTAATGTTATAATAAAGTTGCGGTGAAGTAACCCAATGATTCATCAACATTTATTCATAGTTCAATATTTTAAAAAGTGGCATGTATTTTTTGAATCAAATGTTTTCCTGTTATTAGCCTACAGTGCACCTAAAGTATATCCGTCACCATTGGAATCTGAATTATTAAATAGAACTTTTCTAACTCCTCCTAATTTTGACTAAAACCCCCATCTGCAATATTGTTTGAAGTACAATGTCGCCTTAAAATTATAATAAGCACAAAATAAGCTGTAATATTATAATAATGATTACCTAACACTACCTAAAAAAAATCTGAGGAGACTGAAACAGATGAAAATATGAGTGTTCAAGGTCAGTGCTATATGGTGGATGCGTTAACACTTCCCAAACAAACTCTTTTAATATTTACTAAGTAGCTAAAGTTGTGCATGGTCTGGGGTTATCATGATGAAAAACCACACCCGTTCTGTTGATCAATTTGGATCGTTTTTTCTCTACTTCTTGCTTAAATCTCATCAGCTGTTGGCAGTAGAGATTACGGTTGATGGCTTTGCTCGGCAGTAAAAGCTTATAATGAACCCTTCCAATACCACCATACATATAGCATCAATTTATTGCTTGTTAATCCGGGTTTTGCTTTAGTCTGTGCATCTTGTTAACCTTTCCACAATGATCTTTTTCGCACATTCTTGTCGTAGGTAATACCTTTTTTTTATCAAAATTGACCAATCTTTTCAAAAAACGGTTCAGATTCATTACGTTTCAACAGAGAATTGCAAATGAGTACATGATTCATTAGATTTCTTTCAGTGTGCTCGTGTGGGATTCAAGTATCGAGTTTTTTTATGTATTCAGTGTTTCTCATGTGGGTCAAAACTATTTTGTGGTCAATCTCCAGCTTTTTAGCTGTGTGGTAAGAACTAATATGTCGATGTTACTCTACTTTTTCCATAATGGCATGGACTTTATCCGTAACAGGTAAACCAAAGCGAGGTTCATTTTTACGTCAAAATTACCGGACTAAAAATGCTTGAACTAGTTTTGTGACACTGTTATCGACATTGCATTAGATCCATAAACGTAATAATTTATTTTGCGGCTTATGTGGCATTGTTTTTGGTTTCTTTTCATGAAATCTCGTATATTTAATAACTATTAAATGTTTTTATATTGAACACACATTTTAATTCCTTATTTTAAAACGTTTTATATTATATTATAATAATGATTATAATATTGATGATAATATGTAACAGTTATGTGTTCTGTACAATTTTATTAAGCTTCATCTTTATAGGTTTACATCTGATTGTAATATATTTGTATTATTCGAGATAATAGTCGATATTAACATAAAAGGGATAAACTTAAATAATAATAATAATATGTAATCGTTATTCTTCCCCATATATATACAACCTAAGGAGTTGGTGCCCTAACATCATTTAAGCAGTTTTAACTTAAACACAACACTACCGTAGCACGCCATAGTGTATTTTTACATACAATAGGGTTCAAAACCCAATATATACATTTTACGAATTAACAATCATCACAGCGCGCAACATTCTGTATTAAAGTCGCTTTTAACTTTTGATTTTCGATGCGATATAATAATGTTTGCTAACTTAATACATATTAACAAAAAGTTATATCGTTAAAGGTTTGAGTCAGTTTTGATCCAATGAAATAATTACTTTTTACAAATACTAAAGATATACCGTCTTCAATTCGCTTAAATATTTCCATCGACTAACTGCTATTTTGTTTTTGATAGGACCTTTTAATCTATTGCGGGAAATATGAATTTCACATTACGTTAAATTCGTAATAAAAACGCTAAATACGTATCACGTAATTAATAATAGTTTTCAAGCATTAGTAACACTGTCAAATTAATACGTCATTTCGGAGTCGCACTAAACCGAGAACCGTCCCGTTTCACCCATTAATTAACTAAAACACGTGGATGAACATAGCTGATTTTTGTTTGAAAGGTGACCAAAACAAACATTTCCAACTCAAATAATAAATACATACATATATTATTTTTAAATCACACTGCAATATTTATGTCAATTTCATATTATAAAAATATTTCTTTTAATAATGTATATGCTAATAAAGATTTTGTATGCGTAGAGACGATAACTTTATATAAAAAAGAGGATACTTCAATTTATTGTCACTCACGTAACTGCAATGCTAATTAAATCAAAAACGTTATTCAATAAGGGTAAGACAAATAAATGCTCGTTATGATGTTTTTAGGAATACAATATAATTTTATGTTTCAAAATACATTTTGTTAAGCAAATAAAAATGTAATAATGTATTTTATTTATTAAGATAAAATTTTGACTTCAATATTTATAGGCTCTATCGTTGGGGATTGTCACTAATAAAATACCATCAAAATGTTACAAAAATGTTAAAACAAGAGGATAAGTAAATAACGTAAAACAATTTTAAGTTTGAATTGGTAAGTAAAACTTATTTTCTTTTATCAGTTTTATTTTCCCAAGAAAATGGCTACATTTATTTCAAGCGTTTCGTTTTGTAAAACAATAAATTAATTTAGATCGATTTACCAAATAGATCAAACGATATGTAACGTACTTTTACTGATAATTGGTAGAAGTTTAACTTTTAATTTATTTTTGCTTCCCATGCGTCTATAGATCAAGACACCGCCATAAAATATACAGGTAGTTGACTTTGTACCACTTGTGCATAATGCAACCATTTTTTTGTGCAATATGAAGCTGTTTGCTGTCGCTGCATCGCGTAAATATCGTACGAATATAGAGGTTTTGTAAAATTTTGTATTCCTTGCTATTTACGATCACGACTCATAAATCGCCGTGTTGGCGCATCTAGAATACAAACAAGGATTCCTATTCAAAATAAATCATAAAATTCCTTAAATAAAAACCGTATCGTGTCTTAAAGAAATAAATATATTTAATCTTATGCTGACATATGACTGTGTTTATGCGTCGCCAATTTTAAAGAAAAGCTTTATCTAACACTAGCGGTCGTTCAAGGTTTCGCCTGTGGTGTTTCGAACCTGGACTATAAATTAAAATATTTTATTTCCACTCTCGATTTATATCCACGTTCGCCATCCTATACTTTTTGCACCACCATAGACACCGGTGTTATCTGTCAAATATCGATATAGCTCGAACACTGGCCGTCGACATGTTACTAAAACAATGTATAAATTTTTTTTTCTACAATCATTCGAACTCGTTTTTCCCGTAAAATTTAATTAACGCAGACCCATTCCGTGTAAAAGCTCGTAATCAATCGAGATACAAAAGCTGCCGCGGTCTGTAATTTACCGGTAAACAAACGCGAGGCGTGAAAAATGACAATCATTGGTTGTGTAAACAATAAATATAAAATGCGATGCGATGTTGGCGCGTTTGGCGGGGAGCCGCTACGAAATGTGTTTTTTTTTATGCGATCACATCATGAAATAATTTCGAAATCAAGAATATTAATAGATTTTTAGTGAAAGAATAAATGCATTTGTAACTTTGACGAATTAGACGCAAATTTAATTGACAGAACTGCTTATATAAAGTTTTGTACGAATAATAACCAATGTTGTAAATACACCACAACTCTAAACAAATCGTGTTACGCTTTGCTTCAAGGCGACAAAAGAAACAAGGCGGTTTTTGGTAAAATGCACATTTTCACTTTTTTTTATGAAAACGAAATAATATCGAGACCTTATGTTTGAAATAACTGAAATACCAAAAATGGCTAATACAAGTTGGATTCGCGTGAAGTAGGTGCCGCACTACCAGCTATCGTATTATCCGCTACATTTTTATTTAAATTTCATTTGAAGCTATTAAAATAAATATAAAAACTTTACAAAATTAACACATATAAAAAGTTGTAGTAAGCTAGAATTTGAGTATAACACTTTTAAATGTATTAGCAACCACTAGATCAACTGATCTAGAAGTTGCTACCTATATATATTAAGAATAATTTTTAAAATTAATATTAATTAAAGATAAAAATTAATAATATTATTAGTTCCCAGTAAAATTAAATAACGCATTTTATAAACATTGTCTTTTCTTATCTATGTCCCGTAAGAATTTAACATTTTTTTTATTTTCGTTTAGGTTTTCCTCTAAAGTATAAGAGAAATTTTTTATTTATTTTTCAAAATTATAGATGCAGTAGTTTCGAAGGCAAAAGATCAATTTTCGATTTTCGTATGTAGTCTTTAATATCTTTTAAACTATACATTTTAAAATCAGAAAATTAAATTAACTTTTAATTTTTTTTTATTTTAGCTCATAATCTATACATCCACTACATCTATATATATATATATATACATATATAGATTATATATATATATATATATATATATATATATATATATATATATATATATATATATATATAATCTATACATACACTCTACATCCATGACTGGAATATCTAAAACTCTACTGCAACTATTTTGTCATCTAGATTCGGAGAAAATAGGCTTTGACAGACAGACGGATACAAGACTGGTCTTTTATGGGTTAGCTTTTGGCAGCGGGTATATAGAACCCTAAAAATGAAAAACAGACGAAATTAAAGTAAAGGAAGGAGGACTCCAATTATGTTGTAAGTCCGATACTAACATCAAATAAATTTCCGCTTCGCTGTGCCCCTTGGGCCGGAGAATGAAATTACTCGCTTTGAAGAATTTTGCTCTGGTCTATATACTACATCATTATATAATTTTATGTTTCTTAATTATGACTTGCTACAACGCATTTTGTTCGCCAATCAAGTGTGAGTTCTCTAGTTAACTTAGTTTCCAGATAGCATTGTTTATTTAAAATGGTTAAAAAACAAATTCTAGCTATTGTAATATTCACTGTTGTGTGAAGGTAACGAAAAACGAAGAAAATTCAAAAACTATGCACTTTTAAGAAGTTTATCGAAGCTATATAAAAGACAAATTAGCGGTAACAACATAGTTGTCATATCGTACATAACAACTACTTCTGCCCATATATCAGGAATAAAGTTAGTATTTTAAAAGGGCTAATAAGCGATCTAACTGCGATGATATAACACGAAATTAAAGATGCTCATTACTTTAAAATGTCATTTTTTTTTTTAACAAAATAATATTCTAGATAGGTTCGGGATCCTTGATTTATAACTGACTATTCGTGTTTCATGTAATCATTTTTCATGTAAAGTTTCGTATATCTTATTCTAGGACATTACCTGCGTTCATGTGAAATTTGATAACAATCCGTTCGACACTTCGAGCGTGGTGGAAGGATAAATATACAGACTTTCACATTCACGACATTATTTAAATGTCGTGAACGATTGCGTGCACTTAATCAATAATTTTGTGTATAATTTATATAAACAAAATTATCGATTAATTGCACGCAATCGTCACAGCAATGTAATCAACAGCGAGCCGCGATCCAAACAGCATTATATTTTTACGCGAATGAGGTCGCGGGCAAAAGTTAATAGATTCATTATGTCGATGCACATCGTGACCTCGCATAGCATTTGTGAGTGCACTCGTTTTAATTGATATGCCACTGCAGTCGGAGTTTTAATAGGCACGTCGAACCCTCATGTCACCGCGAACCCGATGGGCTAATACTTGTAGACTTAACGACCTTCGATTGCCTTTGCGAGAATACCACGCATCAAAAATTCGAAGTTATTATTGCGTGAAGAATAACAGCGCTCTCGTAGAAAAGAAGTTTTTGATTGTCTCTTTGCTTTACAATAAAGCTCCGTCGGTTTTATACTTTCATCTTTCTCCTTCGTTTGGTTCCGTATTCGTTTGTAATCGCCGTTGTAGGTACGAAGCTTTATATGTCTTTGTCCTTTGCGCTCGCCAAATTTTATTATATTACATAACGAAGTAATATAATGTCTTTCAATTTATCTTCGAAATTCCTTTATGTATGCCGGTTTAAGCACACTATAATTTAATATGATATCAAAAAAAGTTCATTTCCATTTATAGGGTATTTATTAATTAATCCAGTGTCCGTCACCTCCGCTTTGGTATAGTACAAACATATTTTACAGTAAATAAACTAGCTGACCCGACAGGTGTTCCGCCCTATTCTGTAAGTGACGTATAAGTTTTTTTGTTTCTCCTGCGTGTTTTGCAAATACATTTTACAAAAAATAAAAAAAAATTTAGTTGCCTGTACGAATAAATCACTTCAGCTAATAAAAAAAAATTATAAATTACTCGATCATAGACGTCATTTATAGGAATTAGATTTTGTAGTTTTCTTTTTTTGGGACTAAATCAACATACACCATGAACATGAGTCATTTTGGCAGATAAAAAAAAATCTGTTAATAAACTTGTCTCTTACATGTAGCTTTTAAATTATTACCGGGAAGATATTTTTTATATTCGCATGTAAATAATCTTTACTCGTAATATGCAAAACACAAACATGAAACTGCACGTCAGAGCTTAACTTTGCACATGCAGTCATTTCCTTTTCGCGAGTTATAATAATGAAGCGAACGGAACCTTCTGCAATGAAAATGCAATCTCCGCGTGCGAACGACTTCGAGACGTTGCGACGCAGCGAGCTTTATTCGCTGACTGGACTTTGTAGTTCCGTTTGGGTTTCGTAAGTTATGTATTTTAAAGTCCACGGCGCCTACACCAATTCAGAGCTTCCGATCCCGGGTTCGTAACTGGTAAATTGATTAATACTTGATACTTCTTTTTAATTTACTCTCTACACTACGAAGACATTTATCTATATATATATAGATAAATATATACGGTTTTCCCACTATTTTTCTACGTATTCCATTGCCATGTATTTAAATTTCAAATATTCAATGTCACCCAACTAATCCCCATGTGGTAACTACATATTAAATATTCCATTATTTCACAAATACTTTTCCATTCTTCCATAATTACTACGATGAAGAATTTCGAGTGTGAAAATCGGTGGGACCACATTAACACTGCGTCATGTGGGACAGACCCGACGGCAGGTATGTGGAAAATTTACGAAGGGTCGTGTCCTATGAATACATATTCTTTACTTTATGTGAAGCTTGTATTTTTGTGCAGCTATTATATATGTTAAAGCTTACACTTATTTCCTAGAAGTTCGATGCTCAAATGACGATGAGATGATGCTAAATATGAAAACCTCATTGTACGAGTTTTTGAATATCAAATTCTCTTTAAAAAGAAATACTTCGTTGATGGCTCCTACAATGCTGGATGCAAGATTTAAACCCATATACCTCCAATAACTCCAATGAAGTGAATGTTTCAGTAATAGATATAATATATTTTTTGACTGAGCGTAATAACGACGGTTCGCTACGCTGCAATCCCACGGCGGAGAAAACTCAGTTACAACTTCTACTGGATTATTCTTGCAAGCCTCTAACATACACCAAGAAAAGGAGAGTATTCGAGATGTCCACGATGATATTGCTGATCCGATAGTGATACCTGGATCTGAAGATGACAAAACTATTTTAAAAGAAACAATTCATTTTTATCTGTCGGAGCCATTGTTAAAACGCAATACCGACTTGTATTGTTATTGGAACGGCAGTTCATATTCTACGCAAAAAAAAAAGCAGTTTTAAAGTATCCTTCCTCTCCGCCTACTAGAGTTCCAAGTGAGCAACTGTTTATTGATGCTGGACAAATATACTCAAACCGTAGGAATAATCTGCTAGGTAAGAACTTGGAAAAACAGTTTTTCTAAGCATACAATATATGGCTCTTTGATTACGAATATTAAAATTATTAAAATACTAATTGGAAATCAATAACATATTTCGATGTGTTTTTTTTTAAATTTGAATTTTATAGCTATTTTTTTAATTAAGTAGTAACTTACTGAATAGTGAGTAGGTACATAATTGTCGTACAAATTATTGTGATCTATTTTTGTTAAGACTGAAACTGGGAATTTAATAATTAATTATTACATTATATGCCTAGACTGATTATTGTGATAACTAGATAATACCAAAGTGTTAAATTAGATCTCAATGAAAAAATATTAGATTAATCATAAAAATACAAAATAATTAAAATATTCAATTGAGAGTCTGTAGTTATTTACTATATGTCTAAGTCTAACTGAATGTTGTTTTTTGAACAAATTACTTCTAAGAGTAAGTCTTTACTTTAACATATTTTTTTTTAGTTTATATAATCATGACATAAAAAAAATATAAAATATGTTTGTTACGTATTTTAATAATTACCTTTTTAATTTTTTAACACTCTTTAACTGTCTGTATGTACAATGTACATGCAAATAAATGTGCCAAAAATACATTAATTTTAAGTATACTATAGAAATTTTTTAATATGTTTAATTAAGTTTCGTTTTCGGTTTCGGCCGAAACTGAGAGCAAGGCCGAAAGTTAGGTTTTGGTTTCGGTTGAAAAACCATTTTCGGTCGGACTTTGGTAATAACTAACTTGAATGTTTATATATTGTGTGCGTGTTTGTGTGTGCGTATGCGTGTGCGTGTGTGTATGTGTGTATAAACGTCTTCTAAATTTTAAACAAATTAATCGATCGAAACAAACTTTGTGACAATCGAAAAGGGTTCTCTCAACTTAGAACTCCCTAAAGCTAATTTCATCTTGTAGATTTTGAGAAATCCCAAACATAAAGTTTTCAAAAAAATGTTTTATTAAAATAACTTTTAAACTACTTTTGCGATAGATAGTAAAATCCAATAAGCTCTTTTCCCTTAAAAGTTGCATCGAATGACGCAAACTGCATAGAAATGTTTTTATCTATTGAAAAGATATCGTTGAAAATAAAAAAAAAATCATTTTTTTTTTAAACTACTGATAAATTGTAAAATCTAACAAGCTCTCCTTCTTAATAAACAACGTTGATCGTCATAAACTGCATTAAAATCGTTGATTCATTCGAGAGATATTGTTAACGAAATATTAGAAAAAAATATTTTTTCAAAATAACGTAAAATTCTTGATAGGTTAATATTTAGTACTCGATTATCTTTTTTTTTTAAATACTGCGTATAATACCATAAAGCAGATCAAATTTGGATTATATGTTCGAAAGGTATAGTAACCAAGGTATTTAAAAAATACCGTTTTTTTAAAATCTAGCTATGAAAATTAAAAAAAATTCATGAACTGGGAGGGTACTGTTTATAGCCCTTCTTTCTAAAATAGAGTTTTTGTCAGATCTTGACGTTTTATACAAAACAGGATTCTAACTTTCAGATTTACTTTAAGTTATGTCTCAGTAGATAGCATTTACAAAAGGATTGTGCAAACCTCATAAAGCCCCAACCCTTTTGGATTTGTTATAGAATTCTGAAAGTCATTCACGATTGGATCAATTTCAAAACGATTAACGCAAAATCCACTAAAATACGTTGCTCCGTTATGAGATTCCAGTGCCAAATTTTCAGTTCCATAATTAGACAATGAAAACCGATCATAGTTAAACGTCATCTCAAGATAATTCTAACAAACCCAAACACGGGTAAGATATGTTGTTCCGTTATGAAATTCTATCGTCAGCTTTCTGGTTCCATCATTAGACTGGCCATGAAAGCCAATCGTAGCCAACGTTCATTTCAAGAAAATTCCAATAAACCCAAACACGACTGGAATATGTCGATTTGTTGTGTAGTTCCAATGTCAATCTTCCTAATCCACCATCAAACCCTCAAAGCCTATCATAACAAAGTCAATTTCAAGAAAATTCCAACAATCTCAAACATGGCTAAAATGTGTCGATTCGTTATATAGTTCCAGTGCCAACCTTCCTAATCCATCATCAGACTCTAAAAGCCTATCATAGCAAAGTTAATTTAAAGACTATTCCAAGCTCAAACCTGGTTAAGACATATTGTTCCGTTATGAAGTTGCTTTTTCAACCTTCTGGCTCCGTCATCAGACACTGAAGCCTATCATGGCCACAGTACATTTAAAGACAATTAGAAGCAAGCCCAAACATGGCTATGGTAAGTTGTTTTATTATGGAGTGCTAATGCCTACTCTCCGGCTTCATCGTCAGACCTTAAAAATCGCTCATAGCGAGAGTAAGACAATTCCAACAAGCTCGAATAAGTTTAGGATATGTTCTGGCTCCATAATCAAATGAGTCTTATGATAGCAAATCATTGTATTGTCATCAGAATTACACAACATTGCTAAGTGATGATTATTCAATAATTAGAAGTGAGTGAGACTCAATCCTTAATATATACATACATAGCTACAACCGAAACTAATAAAAGCGTGGTAAAATTAACGTTTTTAGTCATTATAAATCAATATCAATACTTCCGTTTACAATTCCCGTTCAAATACGCAATTCGTAAGACGAAAAACCGTTAATTTAAAAAAATCATAATAAAAAAAAGTTGGTTAGGTCTTTGTACACATTACTAAGAAATTTGTTAAAACCAAATGTGCATGCCTTAAGCGCTCGTAACATACGTATGTTATTTAAATTAGAGGTTAATGATAATATATGAGCTTTTCACTAAAAATCCATTTTTGAAGTTATTCAAAACTTTCCCGAAGTCACTAATTAAAATTGTTGTACAATAATTGTTGTTATTATTAACGTATTACTCATTACATTAAAAATAACTTTGAAATTAATTAAAACGTTTGAAAGTAATTAAAAATATTTTAAAAAAAAACAAATTCTAGGACAGATTTGATTTAAAGCTAAACAGTTGAACTAATTCGTACAGCTGATCCTAGGGCGAAAATAGTTGTTTTATTTTTGATATTACTACCGCCATCTGTTGGCAATTACAAAAACATAAAACATTCATTTCAATCTCCATTTCAGATATTTAAGCGAAATGACAGATCAAAACATGAATAACTGCGAGTTAAAAAATTCAGCTAATCAGTACTATATCAAGCTATGATTTTCAATACAGTTATTCCCAATCGATTAGTGATGAGTTTGAAAAAAAAATTAAGTTTAAAAGTTAAATAGTTTTTTAGTTATCGTGATTATACGGGATTTTCAGGCGACAGTAGAAGCACACCTACGCTTGCGCTTAAGGCATGCACAACTTTTATTATTTACAAAAATTTAAACAGCGTTCCAGATATTGAGTCAATATTTAATGCAAAAATTATATATTTAAATAAATATATACATACAGATGTAGTTTGGATTTCAAAATTTTTACAAATAGTACCTCCATAAGGAGCACAAAAGTACTATTAATTATTCACTGAATCTTATGTTTAAAGGTTCAAACGATAGATAATTTAATATCCAAAGTCATTTTTGTCAAAATTTTAATAACCTTTTCGTTTTTGAGAAATTTGAGATTCTTTGGAAAAAGTCCCAAAAATATAGATCGAAAACATGTTTTTTTTTTTATAATTTTAAATTACTCATTACCATTTTCCAAAAAAATAATATCTCAATAATTGCAGACATTAAGATCTCTGTCGCATTTTTATCGAAAACATATACCCTACTGCAGCACTCGAAAAAGCATTTTTAATGCTAAAACCAACTGCTTCAAATATTGATACTTACATAATATTAACGAAAATTATATTTCGCAAAAGATTTATATGGTAATGAAAATTTTATTTCCATTTTAATTGAACGAATGTTTACTGAGCGTAAAAATAACTCATTCAAACTCTCGTCTTGTTTGAAGTATATTTAAATTTAATTTATTTTGGCTCGGTAACGTCTATAAATAGACATCCATTTTTTTATGAACTAAAAAAAAATTTTTTTTTTTGGCGTACGGTCAGAAATCATAGTGTCAGTTAAGTAACTCTACACGTATAGTAATTGGGTCGCACCGCAATTAGAGTGAGGGGAACACGAATTTGGCATAACTACTGGATTATGATAGCAATCAGAACTTGGCATCCAGGGCTCATTTGCAATTCCCTGCAGCGATGTTGTCGTGTAACGATCCATGAGTGTGCATTGCGTCCATGAAACTAGAACTATCGAGTATGGAGCGTAATAAAGAAAAATAGACAATGCTATTGTCAGTCACAACTTTCATGGGATCTAACTAAACTAGGTGTTTTCTACGTTTGTATTAATAATCTACCGACCTAAAATCGACTGTTTGCCTAGGTTTTTATTAGAAATTAATAGTTTTTATTACTTGAATGATTGTAGAATGACTATGTGCGACCGACATGTTTGGGGCTATCAATTTAATCGCTACCTACTACTACGACAACTGGACCAATTTTAATGTAAAATAGTCAATACGACTGTCTAATTTTGACTACTATTTATTATATCTACACTATTGTTTTTTACTTTTCCACCTCTTATCGGTGATGTTGATAGCTTCTTGCCGAATTCTAATATCAGCATTTGTTTGTAACTCCTAAATCCGATATCCACCTTGTAGGTACGTTCGAATTAAACATTTGCCTTGCGCAGCCGTCAACCGCAGCCGTTCGTTCTTTCGGGCGACCCAAAATCCGACGCGCTATGGGGTTCAAAGGATCGGGGGCTCAGTGAGGTCGCGCATCGGCGGGATTGACTCGCCGTGATCCCGTCTAGACGAACCGCTGACGTCCACTAGACAGATTAAGTTGTTTGTGCGGCGCACGGGGCGAAGCCGGCCGCGGTCCGAAGCCACAGTAAAACTGTAATGCTGCTGAAAGATAAGCGATGTAATAATATATATGGTGCTTTCGTAACTTCTCAAAACTTTCGCATTTTATGGATCTACTTAGCTCGATGGAGACGGTTGAAAATGCTTATTTGATGCTTTACAAAGTCTTTGTAATGAAACTTTATTTGGTATATTATTACACTCTGTCAATGTAGGTTGTAGATAGCATACGATTGTAGATATGTGATACGAATTGTATTCGATAATAGAAAAAAAATATTAATCACCATATATATTCACAGATCTGGGTTGAAAGAAGCTTACAATCTATACGCATATCCACATATAAAACCCAAATGTTTGTGTATTACAATTATATTTTACTAAAATAGTGATTGTTAACAAATTTACACCAAATGAGGTAACAAAGATGTCAATCTCCTTCGACACAACGGATTAACTATGAAAACTTACTGACTCGAAACTTAATTTGTGCGTCTACATACAATAAATAAAGTATGTAGTTAAATATTAATTCGTGTGCCATATATATTCAGATTTTTTTTATTTAAGTGTCCAATAAAAAAAAATACACATTCATTTTTGTGAGCATTAAATTTTTCATGTTCTTTTATTTTTAATTAAAATTTAGTATAAGTATATAACCCACATCACAAAGATAACCATTGCATAGATGCAAAAGTCAACTATAACTTCAGAATATAACGTGAAAGCAATATATTGTAGACATAACATTAATACAGGATTGGATAATCCGGTGTTGATAATGCCTATCGGGACCTTTTTTAGTTTAATTGAATGTTCTTACTTTTTTCTATAACTACATGAATAGCATTTTATTATGTGATTGAACAATCTAAGTTAACTGAACCAAATCTGCCGAAGTTATTCATGCGAGTGTATACTGTTCATACCATGATATTAGCACTTTATAAGAGTTTGATTTCATGTATACTCTAAGGTCTTGTTTAAAATGTTATTATTGAATTCTTGAATATTGGATTTGAAGCCTATTTGAGGCATTTGCAGTTATTACCGCAACTACCTCAAATAGTCTGATAAAACAACTAGAACTGTCACTTTGCAATAACAACATAATAAACACGACATCTATAACAACTCTTCTTTGCGTAAATCGCTTACGTATTTTCGCAAATCTCCATGTTAATAAAAATATAATATTTGTCGTGCTCAATATTTACATAATTTTAATATCCTCAACGGCGTCGTAAGTGTGACGTAGAAGTGACTTTACTACAAATAAAGGTGAATTATTATGTTACACACAATTTCAAAAGTGTTTATGATTCTTATCGTTGTTTCTTTCACTATATGTTTACTTAATGATCACTATAAAAAATTTTTACTTCGTGTTGTGGTAATAAAATACGTGTTCCTTTCTGGTGATAAGAAAGTATTAAAATTTGTATATATAAAACAATATTAATTTATATTTGTTTATTTCCTCATGTGATAGTAAAAAATACAAGATTACTTTTTCCAATTAGTATAAAATTCTTTGTTTCTCGCCACAAAAATTAAAAAATTTCTGAAGATTCTGTTTTCAGTCCGATTTTCAAAATTCCAGTATTTATCAGATCTTGAACTTTTAGGGTCCTACAAATTGAATTTTATGATTTGCTGAGTGATGTCTGTACTTTTGTGTGAGTGTGTCCGTCTGTACGTGCATGCGTTCGTGCGTGCACGTGTGTAGTAAACCTTTCATAACTATTGAATGGATTACCTGATCGTTACACAATTTACGGCATTCGCTAAACTAAAATTTCTTGAAAGTATAAATTGATTCCGTTTCATAGGTATTGAGTAATCTTTAAAATGAAGTTTGTAAAAAAATATTTTTTGAAATAACTTTTAGACTACACTCTACTGATCGACACCAAACACTAATCAGTTCCTTTCTTCAAACAGTTGCATTTGTTGCCGCAAGTTGCATAAAAATAGGTTTTTTTGTCAAAAAGATATCGTTGGAGAAAACTTAAAAAAAATGCGTTTACTATATTTTTTAAATACCTTACTGATAAATTCCGAACTATAACAAGCTTTTCTACTTAAAAACTACGTCGATGGTTGTAAACTGCATCAAAATCGGTTGTCTTTTTCGAGCGACATCGTTAACGAAAAATTCGAAATAATGCTTTTTTCAAAATAACTTCTGAAATTTTTGATGTTTGGTACTCGGCCACCTTTTTGTGCTTACAAAACTGCATCAAATGCCGTAAAGTAGATCAAGATCCAACTATCATTTCGCAGGATATCATACTTGAAATATTTTAAAAATGGCGTATTTAACTTCCTATTAATAAAAATAAAAAAAAATCGATTTTCTAAAATCGAGTTTTTATCAGATCTTGACGTTTTAGTGTCCTATGAGTATTACATTATATAAACTCATGTCTATTTTCCAACAGGGTAGGCAAAGACTAGATTTCCACATGGTACGATCCTTGCATATCTCTCTTGCTTCACTGACATCCATCAATCTACTCATGCAAGCTCGTCGAGTCGGTTTCAGACACTTAAAGGCTTTTAATATGCCACCAATATAACCTGCATAGGATGTTCTAGGGCGACCCTGCCCGAGCTTTCCACCACAAACATTCGCTCTATAGATTTATTTTGTCATTATACTTTCATTCATTCTTTCCAGATGGCTAAACCACCGTACAATACAACTTTTTACTCTAGTCACTACATCTTCCTTCAATCTACACCGCTCTCTAACTTCACTGTTCCTAAATCTATCTTTCAGAGACACTCCACACGTACTACGCATAGATCTCATATCCACCGCAGTAATCCTTCTTTGATTTTTCTTCTGCTCTACCCAACTTTCACTACTATACATAAATGTACGGATCAGGACCCCAATAATGGATAACCAAACACGTTTGTCGTGAGATACTTTTACTATTCGTAATAGCAAGCAAGGCCCCATTCACTTTTTTCCCGCATTCACTCTCCTTTCGATATATCTACCATGCTTATCTTTATTTATATACATATATCACATTCGGTCATGCTTTTGCCTCTTTCAAACATTAGTCTTGCTAATATTTACTTTCATACCTCTTTTCTTAACAGAATCATTCATTTTCATTACCATCGCTTGCAGCTCGCACGCCGACAGCTCAAGGATTACTTTATGGTCGGCGTATACGAAGCATTTGACAAACAACTTATCCATTCTTAATCCATACTCATACTCTTTCAAATCGTACAGACAGATATCCATGCATGTATTGAATGACCACTGTGGAGACATGCATCTCTGTCTGACACCTGACATCCCGTGGATTTCAGTGTCTGTATCAATTCGCTACTCATGCTATGCATGGATAGAGTTCTCCATAGATCATTTCTTTTCACTCTATAATAAAATCCCCTGTGAATCTATTTTGACCATTTTCCAAATGATGTCTGTATGTATATACTTGTGCGTGTGTGCGTGCCTACGTGCGTGAATTCGTAAGTATTTAAAAGGATTAACCGATCGAAACACTGTTTGAAACATTCGAAAGTGGTTCGTTAAATTTAGATTTTCTAAAAATTTAAAATAATTTTATTACATAGATTTCGAGAAATCTAAAAATTTTCATAAATATTTATTTTAAAATATTTTTTAGATTATTATATGCAATTATCTTCTTTATCTCTTATATATGTAAGTACTATGCAATTACCTACTTTATCTTTTCCATCGAAAATTGCTTCAATCTAGCTGAATCCTTTGTGAAACATTCCATCTGTTAAAATGACTTTCATTGTTGCACAACATGCGATAAGTACTTTTTTGTCATATCTTCTCTGCAAAACACGATTCGATTTTAAAAAGTATAGAATTCTTCAAAATTTGATGACTAATATTTAGTTTAAAAATCGGGTTTATTGTGAACAAGGCCGGGTATTTTACAAGAATAAGTACGTAACGGATAATGGTTTCTCTGAGCAAATTAATGCATAATTATTTTGAATACTAAACATCTTGCGGATTTCGTGTAGTTATAACCATAGTAGTGAAACATGCACTAGCTGCTACTAAATGTATCTTCGACAATCGATGTTCGCACGTAATTGATGTCTATACAGTTCGTTATTTATATAGAAGCGTTCACATCACCCACTCGCGAAGTCTCGGTCACCCCTGCCGCAGGTGTACTGGCGCTGTCGTTGAACTGCTCGGAACCTTCCTTCTTTTACATCCCCGGCATTCATGTAGTGTTTTATGGGTATTCCTAGATTGTTTTTGAGAAGCTGTTTCGAACAGTACATGATCTCTGTATTTTGATTTGGCTTTTTGATGATTATAGGCCGATGTTGCATCATTTATTTAAAATTTTTACTTTAACTATATATATGCTTTTGACAAATTTTTCTCACTAATATTTGATATACCCAATAGATATATTTTGACAAGAGTTGACGATTGAAACTCAAACTAGCTACTCCGAGTCAAAATTTATGTTATAAAAAAAATTGTGGTGTAGCGAAATGACCTCAAAATAACGGCTCATCCCACTCTCCTTCCACACGATGCTTCAGTCCTTACTAAAGGTAACGAATTATTCATGCCTTGACTATCGAGTGGTGTAATAAAATTTTGGACGTAGACAATAGATATGTAGCTGCAGCATCAAACAGTATCCCCCGATTTTGTTATCATCAGTTTTCTGAATTGCTATGGAAGCATATCTAAAGGCGTACTCTCGCCAAAATTTAAAATAATTGAGCGAAAAAAAATTTTTGAAACAAATTGCCATCAATGCAATCATTATCTGTTGTCCGTAACTGCGCGCGCGGGCTGAGGTTTTCTTGTTTATTCTGATGATTGCGTATTTGTGGATTTTTTGTTATGTCATTACATTCTTCGAGACATTTTTCTACAATTAAAAGTAATACATTCCCTTGTTCAGTGTGCAAACTGTATCAATGCTTTCACTAAAAACGGTATCAAAGGCTTACCATGAAAATAAAACAATAAAAAAACATGATGTCATTTCTTTGAAATTTCTCCCGCGGTTCCATATCCTTGGATAATGTATGTGATAATATACCTGATAATACTAGTGATAACTATCGCGTCGCGTTCCCATATCCGCGCTCGCGTCGGTAGCAATTCATCCCTTGCCCCACCCACGTTCCCCGATCTGTTCCCGTCCCGTTTCATTCCTAAACATACGCTATAATATATAATAGTTTCTGATAACTCCATCGAAATTCTAAGTCACCATCTCTGCTTATCTAGCAATAATCAAAATGAAGTATGGAAAATTGAACCATTATAGTGCGAAAATGGACCGCCTTATAATAATTCTTAATATCTTCACGTAACCTTGAACCGGAGAATTCTAAAAATATATAGCTAAGTCCTACGAAACACCAAATGGTATCTATTTTTAAGCAACAATTAAGCAATTAGTATTTACTTCTTAATACCAATTAATGCATTTTGTAATAATGTCAATAGAAACATTCTTTAAATTACAAAGTTTATTAATAATATAGCAGCAAAACATTTATTTATTACATTTAAATATAACTATAACTATAGCAATATGTCGTATATTTTTCCTAATGTTATGAAAAAAAATTAACTAGGTTCTATTGAAACAAAAGTTTTACTTGATATTCTGCCCCAATTTGCACCTGCTTTGGCGGTGTCACGTACAGTAATAATGGCTAAAGTAGAGCATCCAAGTAATCTCTTATCAAATTATACTCGAAACGTCTCATAAACATAATAAGTTTGTTTTGTCTCATAAACTTTCTGTTCAAACCCCACGAGGAACCGTTATATAAAGCTCTTTTGGCGCATTATTTACTAAAATTTTTCGTTCTTCACTTTTTTTCTTTCAGTGGGCAACATTAAATACGCTACTCGAGCCGGCTGCTTATTGAATTTCACGATGCCCTCTTAATATCCGAGTTGCGATTGAAGGACTTTTAGTAAAACATTTTCTGAAATACATCAATCATTGCCCTCGCGACGATATCTTTATGCCGTTCACGACGTCAGTTCTCCCGAACATTCGGGCATAACTACATTCGTCTGAAAATACGAATCGGGATGGAATGCGATACGGTTATGGCTTAGACTCGATCGCCGGTTAAGTTAACCGTAAAGGAATATTTGTTTTTTTTTTTCTTTTGCAGTTTCTCTAAACTGGTAACGAGGTTTTAGCTTTTTATGAAATCTTTTTAGAATTTTTAATTAATTTCGCTTTAAATTTTCAATTATTGTCAATGTTATTATAATAGACTATTATTATTCTTATTATCAAAGCTTTTAATTCAAAACTTTCTGTCTTGTAGTTTTACTTTGTAAATTCTTAACGATATCTAATATCAAAATGCAAAATATCTTTAAATCAAGTATTTCTCTGGGGATCTTATCGTGCATATGTAATATCATTTATTATGCGTTGCATTACAGCGTGACATTCTTTGTAGTTTGAAGGAAAGTCTTTAAAAGGGTTACAAAGACCTCATTCATGTACCTATCATACATATTAGAAAGGATCGTGACATCAACAGATATACATACACATACGGTCCGTATACACATACTTCACCATCTTTCCGTCGCTGACGCTGGCAATGCGAAAAATACACCATTAAAAGTACTTCTTTTTCGATCCGTTAGATTATCTATCTCCAATCGTTTAGCGACTTTGTATTTTACCTGAGAGGAATATTATTCGCAAACGTGCAATCCCTTTACATCTTGTAACATGCTATTGATGGTACGTGTACAGTTTTACACCGTTTCGCCATCTGATAGTATAAGCGATACTGACTAGTCATCTTGACCAAGTCTTGTTTTTAATGTTTTAATGGCTGAATATATCATAAACAATCTGGGTTCAAATGATCTATCCTCTATGAGACAAAAAAAAGCCAATATGAGATTGAACACGACATTCAGGGCTGAATAAAATATTTCAGTAAACATTTTTTGGCACATTTTAAAAGGGTTTTAGCCAGTGACACTTAATTTTAATACGATTTTATTAGCTTAATTTGAATGTCATTAATAATCTAAGTATTCTACGTATGTAAGCAACCGTGAAACACATCATGCTTACGATTTTTTGTAAATCATAGGTACTTTTGATTTATTTGTAAAAGTGCCCTAGGCTTTTTAGTTATTGAAAATTAAAAAGCAACAAGTATATTGATAGAAAGTGTTATGATTATTGTGCAAAAATTGGTATTATTGCATTTCACGTGGATCGAAAATAAAATATTTCAAATGAGAAACATTCTTCCTTTTCGCACTTATTTTACAATGTGTAGACCTCACCAGGGACCCATTACTTGACTTTCGTTACATCACCCGTGACAACGACTGACATTGTTTCGTACTTCGAGTGCGTGTAGGTTTTTATGTAGGCGGAGAATAATTCAGGCTTTTCCTTGACTGTTTGAAATGTCCCTGTAGCTTGTCTAATTTACATTCGGAGCTATTAATTTCTGAATCATGAACTCAGGTACGACCGATTATGTATAAAATATAGAATGTATACAATAGATAGTATAAAATTGAGTCATATCGTCGTGTTACTCGTTAATGTGTTTCCAAAGAAATCAAATCAGAAAATTTGTACTTGCACGATTTAGGGTCTCTTTTGTCATCTTCTTATAAATATCCCATTTTCGCAATAAATCTCTTTTAAAATAAATTTTGGTTCCTTTGTCTTAATTTTTTATTGTTTTAACCCTAACAACCGTGTAGCATACATGTAGCAAAAGTTGCAGCAAATGAGAAAAAACGGATCTGATACTTCCCACTGCAAACGTTTATCATATGGATTGATTGATTAGATGATTTTTACATCATTTTGTTTCCATCTTTCAAATTCACTTTTATGCAGTCGGGCTTTTAATTATATTTTAATAGCTTTTGCCCGCGGCTCCGCTTGCATGGAAATACAATTAATTCTCCATTTTTTATATCAAGTAAAGTTGCTATCAACGATAGTAATCCGATCCCGTCTTAGATTTAAGGTTCAATCGCTCTCGATTACGATGTCGATCGCGATTGCGATATTGATTCCGGTTCATTGTGAATTATTGCACAGAGACATATTAGGGGGAGATATAAAATATAAATACATATAGTCCAGAAAATGATCTATTTGGTTGATTTTCAATCAAATCCGTCCAACCGTTTATGCGTGATAATTTACATACAGTCAAACATCAACACAAATAATTAGCTTTGTACTATTATAATATTGGGATATAATACTGAAAAAGACGCAGTGTGAAAACCCTCTAATCCGTTTCAATCTACTTTGAATTTCTTATCATTAATTTTATTATTAATCATATAATTACAATCCGATTGTAATTATATGATTTGGCACTGTCTCTTAGTTTCGCTTCCGCTATACTTCACCCTCTCACACCATATCCCGTCTCCCTCTCAATCCTCATCGCCTACTCTTAACACCGCTCGTTCTCTAAACGAAGCAAAACAATAAGCATGGCCGACAAAAAAAAATAAGTGACTATTATTATTATTTTTTTCCAAACTTTATCAAAATTGGTTGTCAATGTTGAGTTATAAGTAGATATACAGACAAACAGACTGAAATATAAACAAACAATGATTTATATTTGAGAAAATTGTGTGCTCTGTTAGTAAACTGATGTTCAAAAAACTCAGTATAACTATTGTTGAGCCACGAAAAACCACACAAACGAACGGACAGACAAACAAACAAAAAGTACGTCCTTCCCCAGGACTGAAACTATTTCTATACCGAATTACATCTAAATAGGTTTAAGCGTGAAGAGGTAACAGACAGACACACTTTCGTATCTATAATCTTAATTTAGATTTATTATTTTAACAATGTACTAAAATTGATTTTTTGTCATAAACGGTGTCAACGAGATGTCTCGTTGTAATAATCGTTATACATTTCTTTTATCGATATATCGTTTTTCATTAATGATTAATATTCTACCTAATTTTTATTATTAATCCTTAATTAAGTTATTTTTCTTTTACTGCATTGAGTTACGCTTTCGGTAACGATTGTTAAAATTGTCTTTCAAAGCAGTAAAATTCTGGGTTTATCATTCGATTTTAGGAATGGTATTGAGTTAAACTACAACAATTATTTTTCAGATTATTAGAACCTGCTATACAGGTTTATCACAAAATTTTATCACAGCTTTATTATAAATTTTGGCAATTTAAGTGAAAATGGCTTTTAACCAATGTAATGTAAGTCGTTATAAAATTTAAATGATTATTTGAAACGAAACATGTAGAAGAAAGATGAAGATGATTTTCTAAAACCTGTTCAATGATATTTCATTTGACACAGTTCGTCGACTTTCAATTTTTTCCTTTTACAATAGAGCTTCTGGATTTTAACTACTGTTATGTCTTTAGTGACACTCACAAGATAAAGACAAACAGCTTGACGAAAAAATGATGAAAGTCGGCCCACGCGCTTGGTCTCTAGAACGCATTAAACACGTTACGCTCTTTTGCGACGCGGAGTTGGGCAAGAAATTAAGTACCCTCTTTAAATTATCTTGTTTTCTTTTTTTTGTAATCATCACTTTTATATATACGTATTTTTTTCTGACACATACAGTTTTTTAAGTACGATTACAAACATTATCAGTAAAAAAAAAAAGTGTGTGTGTATTAGTGTACACACGTAAGAAGTGAAACTTCTTTATGACATCATTTTTCGAAAATGATTTACTATTTACAACTTCACAGAAATTGGTTGAATAAAGCTAAATTAGATAAAGTTTATGCAAAAGGCTTTTATTATCATATAGACATGGATACAAAAATAATACAATTATTTCACCTTTCTGCTACTAAGATTATAGCATTTCATTAATTATAATAGAATTATTACTATTATTGTTATCGTTATTATATATTTTGTAATTAATGGCTTAACTCACTGATATTTACAATCAAAAACTAAGGTTAACCTGAAATAACCTTAAAAATGTAACTACTCAAAACGGGCCGCAAATTACATTGGAGACATTTATCTACTCCGCTGGAGAAAGTATACTTCGAATCACGTGGTAGGGATAAGAAAAGATGGCGCGTAACGGAAAAATGTGACGCGTAACGAAAAATGTTACACTAAATTTTTTTCCAACCCTGATAAAAAAGTTTCACTTCAAAAAACAGTAAAACATTATTATGTACATATTTTATATCATAAAAATTATTAAACGGAAACCGATGATAAAAAATATTATTAAAGCACTTGTTCACATTAATACATAAAACGAATCCTTGGTACCATGTACTATACAAAAAATATAGTAAATATTTAACATTTATTTTTACTTTGAGAAGTATCTTCTCGATTCAAACGCTAGTAGTTATCGTCCAGCGACCGTAAAACCGTTCCTCAAACCTTTTTACTGACAACAGCAGCAGTCATTATGGTTCCCGACTGGTTCCCGAGATCTAGAACTTATCTTGACACGCAATACGTTTAAAATATAAGAGTAAGTATTACGTTAGAATTATTCAACTTCGTTCCTACTTCTGCTTCCGTCGTATTTCCGCTCGCGGGAAATACCATTTTAATAGCCGTCGTTCTACCACCGTACGATTCATGCACAATATTCTGACACGTACGGTGCTGCTCTGAAATGGTGTCATCAGCGGTATTCCCAACGACGTTTGACAAGAGGGTCTTCAAGGAAAGAGCGGGTACCTATTCACAAGGCCGGCAACGCACAAGCCACCCCTCTGTCGGGTGTCTATGGCCGACATTGACCATCTATTTTCCAATGTCTCACATGCTCGTTTCCCCTCGTAAATCTCATTAAAAACGTATTTTATTAGATTCTTTTTTTTCTTGCGACTTAATAATACACTGTCGCAACGCTTCTTAATGTATGCTGATTTTTTCCATTAACGACGACCAGTTCTTTCAATATTTACGCCGAAAACACTTAAGTTCGCAAATAACTTATCGCAAAGATGGTAATATGAAATGAACATATTTGGACAATACGAAATACCTCAAAAATGAAGCGTCGTAAAAGCAAAAAAAATCCACTACTCTCACACACTGTAACAAATAGAAATCTATCATAGGCTATCTATTTTGCAGGTACCGAAATCGTGTCACGTAATCATAATTATTTAACGTAACTATTGCCTATAACAATAGTCGAATGCGAACCATCAGTCGTCAACGAAGAAGAATTGGAAGCTTTCGAAGGAGCACCTTCGTAACGAGCTATCGTGAGGCGCCTCACCGCAGACGGGCGGCTAACGAGACGCGTCGGATTTCATATAACGGCGCGAGCGTCGCCCGTCGGCCAACTGAATTATTCAGGAAAAATTGAAAGTGAAGCCATCGGAATGGATGAAACAAGTGAACGATGCGTCGGGGGGCGACCGGTGTATATTGAAAATCGTCTAGGTTTTTGCCGCCCGACGAGCGGATCCGACGCCCCGACAACTACATACGTATTATATTATCCGCTTTATGCCGTCTCCGAGATAAGTAGTTTATTATTGTCGTCACCGTTGAAAGCTATAAGGATCTGGTGGAAAGCTTTTCTAAACGACGTGTTTATTTCTAGTAGTGAATCCTTTACCTAAGCCGGGGAAATGATGACTTATTCGCTTTAATTTTGCGACCGCTCTATGTTATGTTCAGCCATTCCAAGTGTGTAAAATGACAGTTTTCTGTTAAATAAAAGCACTATTTAGTAAATTTGAGCAGTATTATTCCGTTCACATAATAAATTTCAATATTTTTCTGTACTTTAATCAGATTCTAGTATTCGTATTGCTTTTGATTTTGATCACAATCGCAGTACGGAGTCCGATGTTAGTTCCCATTTCAGCAAAAATTCCGATACTTGTAGTCCCAGACCCAGATAATAGTCCAACATCCAGGTACTAATTTCTTCTATTTCGGCCGGTAACTCATAAAATACTTCAGGAAATTGTATCGTGAAGCCTCGCGATCGTCAGCTGCGGATTTGTGAGATGCACACACATAAAAAAACAATTTAATAAACAATATTACTTGTATAAATTAACATTTATTATCTTCTCTTTAATGATAATTGCAATTCTCGTGCATATCTACTTTAGGGAACGTGCACATGGATCAATATAGTCGTTTTTTTTTTCTCATCAAAATCGAGCGTATATTGAAATTTTAATTTAGTACTTCTAAAATTTGGTATAGGAAGAGTTGCACACCATTCATAGCTAGTGCAAGTGAATGTCATCAAATACATAATTATGAATATGTTGTTGAATATATGTATGCATCAATGGGTCATGTGTACTAAAAAGAAATTTACTTAAACCTGTGTTTTGATGTGTTGACTAGTATTCTTCGAAGGAATATGATGAACTTGTAGACGGAATGTCAATTTCTTTTATAATTTGAAATGCAATATTTAATGTTTTGGACTAAGTACTCCTTCCGTATACTTTTCGCTAATAATTTTTTCGATTTCAACTTTGCATTTGTAAATATAGAATCAAACTTTATTAACACTAACACGATCTCGTTGCCAGTCTCGTGCCTTATACCTATTAGCTTACTGAAAAAAAAGGCAAAATTTCAAGCACCCGAAACCGACGAGCTTGCATGAAATAATTGGCAGGTGTCAGCGAAGCAAGAGAGATATAAAGATTGTACCATGTGGTATTCTGTTACCTTATGCATCGTTGTGGGAGATGGATGAGTTTTAAAAATAAAATAAATGTGTTAACGAGCATTTATTTTACCACACAGCAATGTGGGCGTTGATTGAAATATTTAATGACAATTATTGAAACATACGTAAGTGATAATGAGCCTTTTCGAGTACGATATAAGTACAGTAGTTACTTTTACCAAACTCACATGCGATTTGTCTTGGCATTCAATGTTCTGTTTGAATTTTTGATTGTATTATGTTTCCTTAAGGATGACAATTCGTATACAAAGTGTATCGCCTATCGATGAACGCATATCCAACCGGCTAACTTTTGTTATGTACGCAATACTATATTAATCGATATTACATCGTTATATGCTTATTTAATTATTTGATGTTTCTTCGATAGCGTAACGCGGCATCAAATCGAGACATCATAGCAACTGTACAGATTAAGCGCGTTAAAGAAACTTGCGGACCGATCGAATGAAGCGAGTAAACTTCGCCGGTGGCCGATGAACTCTGTGCTATGTAGATCCGTATCGTGGCCCTCGTCACAATAGAACTAAGTACGGTTAGTTATCTGAGCCAGGCGGCCTGAAATTATACCCGCTATCGGTGATCGCTTCTAACCACGACAAAACGCACCAGGGCCGGCGTCGTGACACGAAAACGCAATGAAAGCAAATTTGTATTTAGACGTTTAAAAAAATAAACATGCGATTTGTTCTAATGGAATTACATTAAACAGGCGCATGTGATAAAATTATTAAATCACTAGACAAAATATAACCAAGTTCAAGAATTAGTCTTTCTTTTCCATGTTCCTGTTCAGTCAAGAAATATTTAATTGTAAATAAAAAGCATTCAATATGAAATATTCAATATGAAACTTATAAATTATTCAATATGAAACCTTTCAATAACAAATTATTATTTATCGAAGATTTTAATGCAACAAATATTTGTATTAAAATCTTTTGGTTTTGTTTGTATATATATGTACAGTATGTAATGTTTGTAAATATTGTTTCAATATTTTATATAAAATTACAAATTAAAAAATATTTTTGTCTATCACAATTTGTTTTGAACTCTGGGTTATCGAATGTTAACGTATAATAAAAATATTAATTTGAGTGAAAATCTTATTTTTAATATTCCTTGTCAAAGCATAGACGGAGAGAGAAAAAATATAAAATTATCATTAATTTTTTTTAAATTTTTTGTACATGATTAACAAAGTCTCATTTTGACTGTATTAATGAAAATTCATAAAAGGCGAATTAATACAATTATATACGCAATAACTACTACGCAGCATGTTAGGAGTTAACGCACAAAAATATAGACAATATTAATGCACACAACGCAAGCGCACAACTGATGGTACCCTACCGCGATTGACGCGACACGAGCGACCACTTTGTACAAAGATGTTTCACTCTACACGCCTCTGTATTCAGCCCACGTTTTTTTAACGCTTGACCACTGAAATGGCGGCCGGAATCGGTAGAAAAGTCCATATATTCATTTAGAATACAGACTGTATTGATCTGCACTATGGTATTAAAAATCAAACTACTGTGATGTACACAAAATCCGCATTATACAGTGTGTAAATTAGCAGCACCGCTCCATTTTTACTGAGCATCATACTCTAATTATTACAATAAGAGCAATAAAAGTAAATAAAAATAAACAACTTTTTGCTGATTATATTACTAACCGAACCAACCTGTATCTATTTCTTTGTACGGCGTTGTTTGTTATTTTGTTAATTGTCTAGTTTTCCAGAAATAAACCTATAAATAACGTGAATCTTTGTACCTAATTTGTAATTTCTTTGTGATTTGACATCGACGGTCTTAACAAGCACACGATTTAGTAACGAATTGTGACCAAAGCGCACGCGCAATCAAGCGGTATTAATGACACAGGTCGCGTGATTTACTTTTCATATTATATTATTAACGTGTATTTTATGGATCAGACTACCGTTTTAAAACGTAATAACAAAGATTAAATAAGAGTGTTATATTTATTACGGAGAAAAATGACGCGGTGACAGTTAAAGTGATGTAAAACGTTATTCTTCCACAAAGAAATGAATGTTATTACTATAAAAAATGTTTTGATCTGAATTGGAATGATTTATATGGATTTAACTAGGTAAATAAATGGCTAAACATTTTTTTTATTAATCTTTGTTATTCGGTCTTCTATAGAAAATAAATTACATTTTGTTAATATGCATATAATTGCTTTATTATATTAAGCTTTTTTTTTTAATGTCATGTTGAATATCTGCAATGAAAAATGTCAATACCTACGATATTGAATCCCGTTCTTATCAAAGCAATATAATGCATAGCAAATAAATTCCTTGCAGGGCCCTGGCATTGGTAGTTTGCTTATTTAAGTGCAATTCAAATAAAGGCTTTACGTGAAGAAGCTATCTGAAGAATTTTTTCTATACGGGAAATAATATTTTTCTATGAATACGATCATAAATGAACACATTGAGAAATTATTTTATGTTAGATGTGAATTTGAATGTTGGAAGAAGACGATTACAGAGTGTAGGTTTTGGCGATAAGAAAAATAAATTTTGAAAAAAAAATTAAAACCACCTTCAAAACCATAGTCAAACAATTATTGCAAAAGATTCTACTTTTCTCAAATTTTCTTTTTATTTCATATTATTTCAATTGTATTGATTTAATTTATAAATTTTCTCAAAACTATTTTTGGAGTCGATCCCCACTAAAGATTAATGTTTTAGAAGATCTTTTTTTAGCCAATATTTAACGTTTCATATTTATGTTTATAAATTGTGTGTTATTTTGCTTTGTTTTAACTGGCACGGACTCCAAAAACCTCTAATTAGTTGCTTTTGAAGTCTGTCTAAACAATTATTTAAATAGATTTTTGAAAGTGGTGTTTGTTCTCTTGTAAAATTATATATCAAATATGTATATGAATATCAAATATGATTAGGATACGTGATAGATGATATGTGATATGTGCTATGTGATATGCGATATTATAATGCATATATAACATATAACTCTCTTATATAAAAACTTTTGCCTTCCATCAATAATAAAATTGTAGATGAAGTACTGATACCTTTAGTATGCGAGTCTGTCCTAAGACTATTTATTACATTTCTAGATGGTAAACATTTGCTCCTAAAACACAATATTTTATCCTCATGAGTAGCATTTTTAGGAAACTGTAAAATTCATTTCTTTAACCAGATTTTTCTTGAAACTGCATAGATTCCTCTTCTTTGGAATCAGATAATTCTTTGTTATCAATTTAAGCTGTGATTCCACAATTATGATTAAAAGAAACCGTACTCCGGAAACAAAATGTATATTTTAAATTATAAACATGAGACAAAACGGCAATTTTATAATAAATTCATGTTATTTAATGGATTTTAAGCTTCTAAACTGCATTTGACATTTTACTAAGACTTATAAAACTCTCGTATACGTAATGATTTTACGCGCCAGAAATACTATTATAATAAGAAAAATTTGCCACAATAAGTTATAATTTCAACATTGAAAATATTTAAGAAAAATTGAAAAATTGTATTAAACAGTGCATTGAACATTTATGTTCATTTCGTCTTTGTTTTCGAAAAATAATATGTTTTTCTTATAAAATCGATTAAAATGGTATATGGCTTACTAATTTTAAGTGTCTACGGAATATCACTTAAAGAATTACAAATACATGACATAAAACCCCTTATCTTCTATTGCTATTTACATACGTAGAAAAGCCTCTCCGCGCTTTCGAATTGCGCTAGTTTGACACAGTTATATATTTATTTACTAATTTTATTCATTATTTTACAACAAACAACTCGGCTTAAAATACGTTTTCACGTAAAAAATAAACACGTCTTCACTAATTTTATGTTAATCCATTAATTAATTAATGTGGTCGTAGTGGTGTATTCTGATTTCATATTTGTGTCAACAATAAGCCGTTACGTAACCCGCGGCAATCATGTTAAATCAAAACGATCGGATCGGTGTCGTTATGACGTCAAAATTACGTCACGTCGAGGCGCTTTGACGCCGCGCGCTCTCGCCCGAACTAATCATTTTAGCGTCGTGTTGATGCCGACTCGATTGTTTTTACACGATATCGTTGTATCAGTTTCGTTCGGACGCACGCTCCTTTCTCATAATCTCCTTGAGGTACGAGACAAATGTGCTTTTAAATTTCGTTTTATGTATTTTGTTAGTCGTGTCTTTCATAGGTGTTTCTGGTTTCATTCATTGAATAGAGTTTGTTAGACGTTATGTTTCAATAGTTTAATTATTTCAGTATCTAATAATATTAATAGTGTGTGGAGTGAATAATGATTGTTATTAACGTATTTTTTCCTCTTTTTGAGCTCTAGACTGAAGTCGAGGGTCAGGGTTAGATAACTTGCATATGTGATAAAATCTTTTTGAAAGTCTAATATCTAAACCGGCTCTTATTTTTGACTTATTATTATAAACCAAGAGAACTGAAAAAATATCGTTTATCGCGTCTGCTTAGAAGCAAACCGTAGATTTATAATTAAAAGAAAACTATTGTGCGATCAACTGATATCGTTGTGGAAATTTCTAGACTTAAAATTGTTACCATGAAGCCTTTTATTTTCGATATTAGAATTTTTTTCATTTATTTTTAAACGTTGTTTGTTGTTAAAACAAAGTTCAAAAAATATATTAAAATACTGCAGAGGGTAATTGATTTACATAATTTGAAATGTTTGAAGATTTTAAAACCAAATGTAACAAGTCGACGAAAAATCTGAAAAACCGTCGAATCTACAGGCTAGCCTTCAAACTAGCCTGGGACTCAATGGACACTCCCATCTCCTTCGAAATCATCAATGTGTTGCTGGTTTCTTAAGTAGGAATAAAATATCTGACGGAGGAAGAAGTGGACTGAAGGAGAGGGAAGGGAGATGATAAGGGGAGGTTGTGAGGTGGGGATACCGATTTTTACCAGAAAGTATGAAACATGCAAAAGCAACCTTTGGTGATTCTATTCTTCACGTTATGGACTTTATTTGTCAGTCGCCGTTATACGATTTATTATCTTTTATAACAGAAAAGAAGATATCAAAGATACCTCATTTTTGAATAGAGATTTACGTTTTGAATGCAAACAGAATCTATTTAAATCTTTAAATTTTCTACGTCCATTAATCCACCAAATGTCAGCCATTTTTCATGGGGCTTATATGGGATTCTTGAGCAGTAAACTCCAAAAAAAAAAGCATAAATAATATGATTTTATTTGTGAAGAAGGAATTTATCGTAGTAAATATGCTATGAATGAATTCGTTACTCGATGTGGCCCCGTAGCAAACAAACAGACTTTTATAACTACTTAACATAATTACTTTCCCTTGAGAGGCAACAGGTAGATATTGTTATTGCCGATATTAAGCTTTTATCACCAAAATACTACCTAAACGAAAGCTGCTGATTGTTTCGCTAGTCTCAAACTATCGAATAGTTTAAGGTTAGCTAGAAGATAATACAAAGAACTTGCTTTGGTAATTATTTTTGAGATTACCAGTGGATATATTTACTGAAAACGTGTTTTGAGGTCTTAGAAAAAAAATTACTAATTTCAAGGAAGAATAGCATAGTACTAAGTACCATAACCATTTAGATTTTTGATGAATTTTGATGGATATATTTTACCTTCAAAAAGATTTGGACCTATATGACGTTTGCCAACCGATGACAATAATTAGAGGCGATCAATAAATATTCAATTTAAAAACCTTCCCAATAACCTTGCTAAATTAACCCATGGGGGCTAATCTTAAAGTAAACACGAATTTTAAAGTAAACAAGAAATATACAGGTAAGCATGTGATCCTTATGGATTTGAGTAACCGATGTTTTATATTTTTGTGACTAAAATTTTGGACAAAAATAATTTAAATCACTGAATAGAACACTGAACTCCTAAACCGTTTGATTGCTTATAATAACATTTTTAATTTGAGTACGTCTGCAGATAGTTCAGATTCACAAGTGGAGCCGTAGGAGGCGCTACGAATGGGTTAAGAATTATTGTATTATCCCAAATTCTGACCTCCTACTAATCCATTCTTTCTTAAAATGTAAACTGACCTTTAAAATATACTTAGAATTTCATGACTTTTGAAGAATAATTTGTAATTTTTGTATTGGTTTTATAAGTTTAGATATACCATTTTCAAAAAATGTTAAAATAAAGTTTTTTTCTGAATAACTTTCAAATTTGAAACCGAATCGACTATTAGAATTCTGTCTCATTTTTAAGCTTGAAAAGCTGGTCGAATACCATAATTTCAATTTGAATTTATGAATTCGTTCCTGAAATACAGTTATCATTTTTTTAAATGTGCTCTTTTGAAAAACAGCTTTCATACATGTACTTGGATCAATTTTGTAGTTCTATCACATTTTATGACTTCAAGAAGCCGCTTCGAATATCATAGAAACGGGAACAAAATCGGTTAATTCGATAAGATATATCATTACCGAAAAATCTTCAGGGTTTTTTCCAAAACATACTTTCAAACTTGTAGTGAAGGTGACGCAATGATAAATTATTAATGTGACGTGGAGTAGCTGCGCGTAACACGCGCACACCGCGTTACTGCAAACTAAAGCACGAGCGCGTTCCCTTATTTTGAAAAGGTCGTATGTGACAAAACAGATTTTGCACTCAAAATTAAAACTAAAATGAATTTCGAAAAATCTAACTGGCATTTGAAAGTGTTTATATGAATTAATGGACGTAGAAAATTCAAAGATTTAAATAGATTCTGTTTGCATTCAAAACGTAAATCTCTATTCAAAAATGAGGTATCTTTGATATCTTCTTTTCTGTTATAAAAGATAATAAATCGTATAACGGCGACTGACAAATAAAGTCTATAACGTGAAGAATAGAATCACCAAAGGTTGCTTTTGCATGTTTCATACTTTCTGGTAAAAATCGGTATCCCCACCCCACAACCTCCCCTTATCATCTCCCTTCCCTCTCCTTCAGTCCACTTCTTCCTCCGTCAGATATTTTATACCTACTTAAGAAACCAGCAACACATTTATGATTTCGAAGGAGATGGGAGTGTCCATTGAGTGCCAGGCTAGTTTGAAGGCTAGCCTGTAGATTCGACGGTTTTTCAGATTTTTTCGTCGACTTGTTACATTTAGTTTTAAAATCTTCAAACATTTCAAATTATGTAAATCAATTACCCTCTGCAGTATTTTAATATATTTTTTGAATTTCGTTTTAACAACAAACAACGTTTAAAAATAAATGAAAAAAATTCTAATATCGAAAATAAAAGGCTTCATGGTAACAATTTTAAGGCTAGAAATTTCCACAACCATATTAGTTGATCGCACAATAATTTTCTTTAAATTATAAATCTACGGTTTGCTTCTAAGCAGACGCGATAAACGATATTTTTTCAGTTCTCTTGGTTTATAATAATAAGTCAAAAATAAGAGCCGGTTTAGATATTAGACTTTCAAAAAGATTTTATCACATATGCAAGTTATCTAACCCTGACCCTCGACTTCAGTCTAGAGCTCAAAAAGAGGAAAAAATACGTTAATAACAATCATTATTCACTCCACAGACTATTAATATTATTAGATATTGAAATAATTCCACTATTGAAACATAACGTCTAACAAACTCTATTCAATGAATGAAACCAGGAACACCTATGAAAGACACGACTAACAAAATACATAAAACGAAATTTAAAAGCACATTTGTCTCGTACCTCAAGGAGACTGTAAGAAAGCAGCGTGCGTCCGAGCGAAACCGATACAACGAAATCGTGTAAAAACGATCGAGTCGGCATCAACACGATGCTAAAATGATTAGTTCGGGCGAGAGCGCGCGGCGTCAAAGCGCCCAACGTGACGTAATTTTGACGTCATAACGACACCGATCCGATCGTTTTGATTTAACATGATTGCCGCGGGTTACGTAACGGCTTATTGTTGACACAAATATGAAATCAGAATACACCACCACGACCACATCAATTAATTAATGGATTAACATAAAATTAGTGAAGATGTATTTATTTTTTACATGAAAACGTATTTTAAGCTGAGTTGTTTGTTGTAAAATAATGAATAAAATTAGTAAATAAATGTATAACTGTGTCAAACTAGCGCAATTCGAAAGCGCGGAGAGGCTTTTCTACGTATGTAAATAGCAATAGAAGATAAGGGGTTTTATGTCATGTATTTGTAATTCTTTAAGTGATATTCCGTAGACACTTAAAATTAGTAAGCCATATACCATTTTAATCGATTTTATAAGAAAAAAATATTATTTTTCAAAAACAAAGACGAAATGAACATAAATGTTCAATACACTGTTTAATATAATTTTTCGATTTTTCTTAAATATTTTCAATGTTGAAATTACAACTTATTGTGATCAATTTTTCTTATTATAATAGTATTTCTGGCGAGTAATATCATTACGAATACGAGAGTTTTATGTCTTAGTAAAATGTCAAATGCAGTTCAGAGGCTTAAAATCCATTAAATAACATTAATTTTTTATAAATTTGCCATTTTGTCTCATGTTGATAATTCAAAATATACATTTTGTTTCCGGAGTACAGTTTCTTTTAATCATAATTGTGGAATCATAACTTAAATTGATGACAAAGAATTATCTGATTCCAAAGAAGAGGAATCTATGCAGTTTCAAAAAAAATCTGGTTAAAGAAATGAATTTTACAGTTTTCTAAAAATGTTGCTCATGAGGATAAAATATTGTGCTTTAGGAGCAAATGTTTACCATCTAGAAATGTAATAAATAGTCTTAGGTCAGACTCGACTAAAGATATCGTTACTTCAACTACAATTTTATTATTGATGGAAAGCACAAGTCTTTATACATTAAAGAGAGTTATATATTATACTAGCGGTCACCTGCCCGCTTCGTTGGGCGTAGATTTAAATTACGCTATTTTTTATTATTCAAATGTGCTCGCACTATTGCTACCGCGGACATAGTTTATAATGAATTCCTTCATTTTTGATATCGGCCGAATTAGCTGTCAATTCTGCTCCGGATCACGGTCTTATTCTCGATGTATAATAATATTAAAAAAATATTAATTATAGCTGGGCCTATAATTAATATATATTAAATATTCTTATACCAACCCCTCAATCCCCTTTGTGGGTATAAATTCCGACGTGCTAAAAAATATTTTTTTGTCAAGTTTCAAACCTGCAAGAGCTATAGATTAAATATTTTAAATTATTTTTTTAATATTTAACGCCCCCGCACCGCTCTCAGTGGGTGAAGTTTCATAAAATTTATTCTCAATTGCGCTCAAAATTACAAAAAAGAATTCGCAATGTTTTTAACCTGCAGATGCTATTGATTAAAAGTTAAAAGTAAAAAATATGGCTGTTACCTGTTCGCTTCATTGATCATTCTTAATTTTAATAAATAATAATAGATACCGATAAATATTAATAAACACATTTTAATATTGAAAACGCATTGGAGCTTAAATATGTAATTAATTATTTTCACAGATTGAAGATAAAAGATTTAAACAATAATAATGATGGTTGTAATAAAAAAAAAATCTAATACGATACGGATAATTAAACAAAAATAACTTGTCTCATTTTCCTCTTCGACGTCGAAACTCTCAATACTGGACAAATCGAACACATGGAAATCAAAAGGAGAGATATTGTCATCCAACTCTAGTTTCTATAAAAACATATTGCGTACTGAACCATGTAGGTCTAGTGAAAAATTAATAATAAACATGATAATATTGAATTTAATTTACTTGATTTTTAAGAGAGGTTAGTCGTATAACTTACTTTTCGAAGTTTAATAAATATTCCTTATACTTTATCTTCATCGCGGACCATTATTAAATATTTATAGACATCATTATTTCAAATAATAAATCCATAATAGGGAGTGAATAAGTAGTTTGCATAGCCAGAAATGTGGATAAATTGACCGTGAAAGTTATTGTACATGAATGATGTAATCATTCATTCATTTTAATAAGATACTGTAGGGTTAACCGACCTTATATATGGTTTAACATTTGTGCTATCACACGTTCTTCGTGTATACCAATTTTCATCAAGATTGGTCAAGCCGTTCTTGAGTTATAAGAAGACATACAAATAAACAGATGGACAAACAAAAATGAAAAAAATAGTATAATATGAATCACGGTATCATAAAATGATTATTTATCACAAAATCAGGTAAAAAAGAAATAAATATACAGACAGAACCAATAGATTTATATAGTGGTATAAATATACATCAAGATATCGCAAACCACAAATCATCTATTGCATATCATATTCATATACCTTATTATTCACTGTATCTGTGGCGTTTGAGAAAAACATGATAACTCCAATAGAGTTATTCAATACGACAATCTAAAAATAAAACAACCCAAAAAAGTGTTCTCTTTTGGGTATTATCATGTTTTTCCCAAACACCACAAATGTATTGTGTTACATATTCTGTGTATATTCTGTATTTTGTTATATATGCTTATATATTCCGTACACAAGAACGTATTAATTATTCGAAAATTTGGTAACTAACCATTTTCTTAAGTAACAAGTTTATGATTTGTATCCAATTATCCCCAATGTAGGATCTTTTGGTATTTTGAAAAGAGTTCGTTTAAAATTAGATTTTTTCTCGCTAGATATATTTGGTCCCGTTGTATTAAATTCAATTTAAATTTCTATTATACTAGTACCATTGAACGCAGGAATTATAATCATTCAGAAATAATCAATTTCGTTGTATGTTCACGTAAATGGAAATAAATGGATATAATTTACCTACAAAAAGTAGCACACGTCGCTTAGTGTGTTTTTCTGGTCTAGATTTGCAGAATTTCACGCCACAATTCAACATTTTTTCGCTTTCCACACTTGTCAACGCACTGACATGTACTGATAAGTCGAACATGAATTGCGTCCTAGGAAGCCATTTACTTAGCAGATATGAGGTTTTATTTATTTGTATTATTATAATTTTTGAAATACTTTTTTATAAAAGTGAAGAGCGTATGATAGAGAACTGGTACTTAATCGTTTCTTTCTTCCACAGAAGAAAATACGAAATTATTGAAATTCTCAGAAAAACATGAATAAAATATGTAAAAAAAATGTTGTATATAAATTTATTTTAGTATGCTATCTTAATATAATATTTCAGATTTTCCCAATGACTATTTGACGATATGTTTCATATTTTCTGAGCTTTGAAACGATTAATAGTGTTTCGTCTCATTTTAAGTGTTTTATCGATAAAAGTTTTCATTTGACATTCTCCATTAAAAGTTCAATGATAAATTGTAGTCCGTCGACAGGAAGTGTCAAACTCTGTGAAAATTACGAATATTCAATAACGTCGCTAGCTAAGTGTTAAAAGGTTATTCTCTATAAACATTTTAGTAGGTATCAATGTTCTGTTTTTAGACTTCTTTAAAGATGAACAATGTTTCTTTCGTAAAAAAAAAATGGTGCGTATCAGATCCGACGCGTGGTTAGAGAATATATTTCTAATATATGAAATATGTCAATGGTTAATGGTGGAACTTCATAAATGGAAAGTTACTCCTCGCAAAGAGAGTTTTGAATAAATCTAAACGTGATTTAAATGAAGAGGTTTTGAAATGATATATAAACTCTATTTAAATATTACTCTCAAACATAAGCATTTAATGGGATAGGTCATAAATATATAAAGCTCAGTACAGGATAAAATATCAACATGGATGTGCTTTGTTTCCATTAAATTTTATATAGTGCATATAACAAGAGAACAATAACGTAAATGACAGTTTCACAGCAATATTCGTTTTTATCCAAAAGCCTTTACTACATTTTTCCTTGTTTGGTAGGCTGCAATATTTTTTTTTATGGTACACATCCCGTGGACACATTATCTTTATTGCTGGATAAACGATGGCGGCTCAGTGCGTTCGATCCTGACCAGGACACGTAAACTGAATGACAAGTTTCGAAACTAAGTCAAATTAAACCACTCGCTTCGTGATTCAGCGCGTTAAATTATCGGTTAAGGGCGTCGTCATCGCAATGGTGACGAGGGCTATTAGCAGACACGAGTCTTATTGGGCGAGCGTGGAGGGCTTGTAAGGGCCAAGTTCCTCAGTATGTAATAAAACGATTGTAAAAGGGCAGACATATTTAAAACCTAACGCGACCATTTTCTATATTACTCTGTGGTACGTTAGTTATAGTCGGTTTTCCGGTAAAGACACCTTGGTTCATGCGCTAACATCGATTCTTTGAGACCTTCATCGTCGAGTGTTTTATTTGTTTCAAATAATTGTTCAAAATTCCATCGTTAATGAGAATTTTCGTAAGTATCAAATTTTATTATAGTATGACATCTAGCGTTGGCAATTAAAACCTTTTTTTATGATCTCCTACTGTTGTTTTACGATTTTATGCTACAAACCGACTTTATTATATGAGACTACATCTCTAATTATAAAGATTATTAGTATTCAAAAGAAGTATAATCATCGCGTTATGTTTTACTCCATTTAGCTTTCCGTTTGTTAATTCCATTCATTATTTACCTACGATTTATTTATGCGATCGTATTAAATCTTCCCGCTGGTTAAATGCGATGTATCCATACAGTCTTAGACTAGACGGTTACGTCCAAGAAATATAGGCCACTGAAGTCGTTTGGAACTCGAAAACGACAAAACTTGTTATTGTCATGTTCTGATTCAAATGAGCAACGGCTCATGAACGGATCCGATAGGCGGTGACGTCACGGAGTCGCCCGCAGGAGCAGAAGGCGAGAGCGTCACGCGCCATCGGGCAAATCGGCGCGGGGCGGCCGCGCGCGACCCGCATAGGGCGACGGCACCGCGCTCCGGCGATGCATCCACGGCTAGTTGGACGTGATTCAAAACATCGATACGACTCTTTGTCGCGGCTCAAGATAGAACGCATATCCCATTATCGTACGTTCGCCAACCCGATTTCGCCGGCGGTCGTTACGTGGATACGACCGTGGAACGAATGAAGTATGTTAATAATGTTACGCCAGATCAAACGTATATGTACGAGTGCGTTCTGCCGTTATTTATGCCACTGACTTTGGACGCTCTACAGTTTTGATGCGTAAAATGAAAAATAATTTTACATCGTGTAACGTCCGATTCTGATCGTACACTCGTCCGGCGCCAGATTATGAGGCGATGTCGATTTTATTCATCCCCACTGCCTATTCATTACATTGCTATTACCTCTGACCCTACCTCGGTTGCTTTAGGTACACGATCTGAATCATATGTATTAATACGCTAAGGTTAAGATGTTTGCCTCCCTTTTTAGAAAAAGCCTCACAAATACTCTAAATAAATTTTATATTATTTAATAGATAATTACTTGCTCTACTGGCATCAACAACTGAAAAAAATATTATTGGTTTTGTTTTTTTAAATTAATTAATTATTAAAATTATATATGTGGTGTAATCTGACGACTTTAATTTAGAAACAACGTCAACATGATGACGGTCGGTAAAAAGACACAATACAGCAATGCTGCCATCTGACGATTTTAATATTGAAATACGTCAGTATGATTACTAACTGTCGGTAATTTTTTTGTTCAAATATTTCTTCGATCTATACATATTGGAACTAAATTTTTGAACAAAAAAGCTCAAAACACTGACATCGTTCTTTTGAGCTCACGTAAATCAATGATTTACTTCTAGGTAACACTTTGAGCTGGAAAGTAGTAAGAAATTTCACGCACGGATGATCTATGGATCAAGCATTTTTCGAATTTTTGAGCTCAAAAGCTCAGAAACTATACTTTTGAACTCGAGTAGCTCAAAAATACATCGACAAACATAATAACAAGGGATGACCTACAAGATCAACCAATTGTCTTTTAAATTTTTTTGAGTAGCATAGACTATAACATCTGACTAAAAAAATATATAAAGCGTTTTAGTTAATTTCTCTCTCTTATAGTAAAGAGAATCCAGCAGACATGATTGAAAAGGACTAAGATACAGTAACGTTAGATGTATCATAAAATTAAGAGATTATCAATGATTTATTATGGACCAAAATTAGCATGTTATTCATTAAAAATTAAATGCAAAAATATTAGTTAATCTTCAAAAAAAGTTAATCTGTATTCAGATGTATATACATTGTTCATCTCATGCCCACAATTTGACGTTGATTGTACAAAGATTATATTATTTGTAAAATTAAATGAATGTATTTTTATAAACCTCCAAAAATGTCAATAAATAATTTATGGTTTCTCTTACTTCATTAGTAAAATATTATTTTAAGTATGAAAAGTTGAATTTTATTCCAATGCTTATTTCCCATTCAAACATTTACACAGTTAACATCCCTGAATATAATCCTAATTCCTTTTACCCATATTACATTTTGAAAGGATTTTCTTCACAAACACTAGGAACGCTCGCTCATACTTTAAGTTTACGATAAACCCACGCCTACGTTGAAATGAGGGTATTAAAGAGATCTCGCAATTACAAAATACCAACATACCGAAGAATGACCTCCGTCAAAGTCTGCGGGCGCGTAGACACCGCAGACCGCGAAGGCCCGATGTCTCCGGGCCGGAACCGGCGTCCCGTGTCATTTGTAAGTGCCACTCATAATAACGCAGAACGGCCTACTTCGGGACAAAAACAAGAAGTTTCTACGCTTTATTTAAAGTCTCCTGTGCGTTTACTCTTGATCGTTGTTGTCTTTGATCGCTGTTCATGATAAGAAATTTCTGTACTTTCGGTTTCGTGATTGGTATCATTGATATGAGATCTTGTTCTCGCGTTCATCTATAGGATTCTTTCTAAGAACCTTTATATGGCGTGATCTCAAAGACGAAATACGGTTATAAATAATACCTTTCCTGTTTTTCATAATTCATGCTAATATTGTATATGCGAAAATGTCTCCGTCTGTCTGTCTGTTACGTTTTTGCACCATATTACAATATCGATTGTTATAAATTTTAGCATGGAGATGGTTTAATAGCAGAGGACGAACATAGACTACTTTTATTTGTTATATATATGAACTTTAGTGTACTAATAAAACGTTCTAAATTTCACTGAAATCAGTTCATCTTCTGTCCGTTTGTCTATCTATCTGATAGTCTGTATGTCTAAATATAACTTGAAAATTAGGTAACCAATTTTGACGAAATTTACAAAACTGTTAGTCAATTTTCATAAAATGTGTGTTACTGTTTATTTTTTCGCGTGTTTAACTGCACAGCTTCTTATAATTAAAAACATTAATAATGATTAAAAAGTTTTATTTCAATTTGTCGGCTAAGCTTATTGTTCGATTTGTTTTAGAGGAGCGGTGTTAGAGTGGGCGGTAATGTTTGAGAAGATGGAGGAAAGAGAAAGATATGATATGAGAGGGTATAATGATTTATAATAATAATAAGAAATTTTTAATAAATTATATTATGTCACTAATGATAAGAAAATCATATTAAATTCGAACGAACTATATAGGGCCTTCATATTACGTCTCTTGTCAATATTATTATTATTATATATATTAATACGTTAATGTTTGCCTCCCATTTTAGAAAAAAACCTCACAATTATTTTATATAAATTTCATATTATTTAATAGATAATTACTTTCTCTACCGGCATCAACAACTAAAAAAATATTATTGGTTTTGTTTTTTTAAATTAATTAATTATTTAAATTATATAAGTGCTGCCATCTGACGACTTTAATATTGAAACAACGTCAGTATGCTTAACAGTCGTTAAATTTTTTGTTCAAATATTTCTTCGAACTGTCATCTGAGTTTCATAATGTAATACAACAAAAAGACAAATGGTATACACAGTGTGCAAAACTAGTAACAAATTGAATACCTGCAATAAATTTTTATTCATCAAATTGAATTGAATGATTTATTTACATAATAATTACAAAAACCATCAGATAAAATGCCTAGGCGACGAACACTGGAAAATCAAGCAGAAAGACGTCGAATTAAGTCAAATTGTATCAGATCACTATATCACATATATATCCTTAAAATAATGTTTATGAAGAAGTTTTGTAACAAAAAGAAAATAAAATTAATATTTACAGTAATTTTGCAAACTGATAATTATTATACATAATTTGTGCGAATGCTTCGCTCAGGGTACGTCTAATATCTTCTCATTATAATATCATAAATGTGATACTTCGTGCTGTTTGGTTACTTGTAACTCAATTACGCATATATATCTGAACGTATTTAGATGAAAGTAAGGACACAGATAAAATATTTTCTGTGTTATACCCAAGATATTTTATACATGCCATTAATACAGTACTATGTTATAATTTGCAAGCGACTGAAATTGCTGTAATTACATATTTAGAATATTTTTAAAGTACCATGTGATGTTAACAAACTTAAAAAATTAAATTTAGAACGAAGAGATGCAAATATGCTTGCATACTACTTACCTAAATTTATTAAATGCATTTGGGTGCATAGTACATATAGTTACATATAGGCGGGTGATTTGATTGTTATTGTTGGCTATTGAAAATGGTGGACAATTAAAAACACTTGTAACCAGAATTTGTTGAAAATAATTTACTTTGTCTTTAATTATAAAACTTTGTAACTACGATTTTTCCTAGATTTTTAGAAGATGTACTTCGTAAGTTATAGGGATCAACCAAATTTATTGACAGAAGCCGCAAATACATCTCAAAAAAACTCACTTGAAAAAACTTTAATGCATTTTTAAATACTTATCCATTGCGATACCTATATAATTTATGTAATGGAGAGTGCGAAACTAATTTCATCTCTCAATTATATATGGTATATTAATTTAATTTATCTTTCGTAATATATTTGTGTGAACGGTGCACACAAGGCACATCTGCCTCGACATTTTTATCAGAATCAATAAAAATATAGCGGAATCATAAGTTAAGGTTGTCATACGGGGATGGACAAGCAGAGGGGCATGAATAACTTTTAAGGGTTTTCTTCTACTCTCTGGTCAAGTAACTCTAATAAAAATTATGCGGAAGGGATGTCGAAATTTTTTGTAAGTACTATTAAAAATATAGACGCTATAAGCAGACGGACGAAAGAACTGGTGCACGCAGTGAGATTTGTACATACGGAACCCTAAAAAGGGATCGACATGAATGAAAAGGAAAACAATCACAAGGACGCAGTGGCGAAAGCGGTCGTGGGCGAGAGCCGCGACCGTCGCCACTTAGAACAATTTATGCATCGAAAAGGTCAAGATGAATCCAAATTAATGCGGAGGACGTGCCCGTCGCGGCTTTAATAGTTCTCGACACGTTTTCTGGCGTGTCTGCCATTCGTGTGCATTTAAATACTCCAATACTTGCGACTGCTTTCTTATTTATTATTTTTACTGAATCAGTTTTGTTGCACTTGCAAAAAAAAAAACTCCACACCAGTTCATTAGGCTATTCCTTTAGGATTCCGCAAGTAAAAACAACAAATAAATTACATTTTAATTTCAACCCTCTATAATTCAACTGTTTTCTCATCGATACTGGTGAAATGTTAGAGTCAGATGCCGGCTGTAAGGCAGTTTACACAATGGTTATAGATAATATATAATCACTGCGTGAGCTGTCATACAGTTGACTGTTACAAAAAAAATCAGGGGCTGGTTTTCCACACATAAAATTGAGGGCTTAAAATTTTTTTTTCACGAACCACGCACTACATTTTCCTCTCAGATGTATATTTTGCAGTTCATGAACCTTTTAACTTTTCAATTATGTGTTTTAACTTAAAAAAGCAGTAATAAAGTTTTATTATAAAAACTTTTGCAGGCTTTTAGATATCCTTCATTTTAGATTAACAATGGTAAGAATCTAATTAGCGGCCAATATACTGTTTACACATATATTTTTGTCTAAATTATTTTACATTATATTTTTGAAATTTATAAGAAGTGATGCCTATACGCATTATATTTAAAGTGAAATTGCAACTTTCACTTCATTTTGTTCAAGCCCTGAATGTAGGTTTCGACCCCCACTTTAGACGGTCTTTCATATCGTCATTAATTATTCATTTACGAAACAAAAATATTAAGTACGATATAGAAACGTTTATATACGGTATAACATAACTTTTCTTTACAAAAAAATATTATAATAGAATTATACGAATTTTCTATAGCTTTTTTTTTCTATTATGGATATATTACAAATCTTCTTTCTGAATGAACATTTCAGTTATATGGCGTGCTTTTCAAGTTCTCTTTTTAATAGATAAGTAAGAAAACCTTAAAACGATAAACCGACCTAAGTAGGTATATCTGTCTGAATAATATGAGCGATTTTTACTACATCAAAAAAAAAACTGCCCAAAGCACCAATGCGGCATATCGTACATCACATCTCACAAAATTACCAAGATCATATCGCAACAGAAGGCTTCTAACGTCAGCCCGAAAACAGTAAATGGCTCGTGTAAAATTCGATTACAGCGCCTCGGCTCGTTCCGTTACGGCGAAGAATTTGACGGTTACTTACCCTAGGAGTGGCCGGATGGCTCGGCCTTGGCTTGCCCCGATAATCTATTGTAATCTGAAGAATTCGTTATTGAGCCTCTTCGTGGTGTTAGGTAAGTAAAACCTTCAATTCTTAATATAGACCGTCAAAATTTATTTTGATGAGATAATGTCAACACACCCTAATAAAAGTATCGCCATCAATCGGACAATTTAAACGAGTATTACTATAAATTGCAACTTCGAATCAGGAAATTTTGATAGCTAGTCAACAACACAATCCTGACCGATATTTAAATTCCCTCTGTAGAATCTGGACACGAGCTTTAAGAAGAAGGGTTTCGTCATAAAAATGTGTCATAACGAGTTAATATACGCACAGCATTCATATTCCAGCTTTTGCGTCGTACCTTTGATCCCACAAAGAACAGTCCGATTAACCCGTGACGGTCACTGCTTCCAAAAAATTTATGTAGCGCTGCGCGCCCCCGCCCCGCCCGCGCCGCCGCGCCGCGGCCTGATACGCTTTTCCAAGTTTCTATAATTCATGTCGTGAATTATGGGAATAAGAGCCTAGGATTTATTCCTTTTTTTTCCGCCAGCCGAATTCCCCTGGAATTTTAAAGAGTTTCTTTGTTTGCGAGGGCATGTACCGTGAGCTCTAATTAAAATGTTGACGTTGAAAATATTGGTGCTAGCCAGTGCTCTCTTCAATTTAAAATAAAATTTAATATTTTAGGACATTTCGAAATTAATTTGAAAGTTCATCTCTACATGCAACTATGAAAACATTTTTAATTTAATAATAAATAAAATTTTATATGTCCATAAGTTCCATTTGATTATAATATGTTTATGTAATAAAATTGTAATACATTTGATTAAACAAGGGAAGCGTTAAACATCGATGATGGTTTTGTGACTTGTGTGCTTTCCTTAATATCACATTGAACAATATTATTTTTAGATAAAATCTTAAAGAGCAAAACTAGTCACGATTTTTTATATCAAATACGACACAGGGACGACTTACTCACCTAACCTTCATCAAGGTTCTCTGAAAAACTTCATACTACTAGGTATATTAAATTTTTAAAATTATTGAAAATGAAATGATCCATTTCCATAATTGTTTAATTTTTCTTCATTATAACTTAAACAATAGTGACAATGTTCTTGTAAGTTGCTGTAATCTAACTTAAATTTTTGAATTCTTAACTAATAATATATTTGGAATAAATAGTATTTAGATTTTTGTTAACTTTTTTATTTATAAATGTTATTTAAGAATTTTTAAAATTTGTGTAAAAATCAAGCAAAAAATCAATGATATTATATTTAGGCTGAGGTATATAGGTTACTTATCAACCTTTTATGTCGATGCATTTGCAATATGCATTACAGAATACAAGGCTACAAGATTAGTAACGATCACAATTTCGATATTTTACATATGCATGAGAAGCGGTTGTATTTAAATGTTTGAAATTTCAAAATATAAAGATAGTGGTAAATGTTTAATAATCAAATTGATAGATATTTATTATATAAATTGGCGTTGTTGATCGTTTGTCTGTGGGAATTTGGGTAAAAATTTGGTGATGCCTATTCAGCGACAATCGACAAGCACATTTATTTATGACAGTCTATGACTACTGGTCGAGGGTCTGTTAACATTTAACATTCTGCACACTGCACGGGCGTGTGTCGAGGTGGTTGGGAGCGCATCTGTTGGTAATTTTGATATTCCTGGTACCCTGATAGAAGTGTATTTCTGACATTTCCTGGGGATATGCTTATTTGGCACGAAACGTACACAGAAATTGGATTCTAATTGTTTGGCGGATTAAAGACCTCTTCCGCCATTCCCTTTTAAACAGACATTTAACAAAAAGTCGCTTTTAAAATAAAATCTGCATTCCATTTTAACATTAAAATTTGCTTCTTTATTTTAATAGGTTTTAGCCCAAATAAGCATTAAAAGAAAGATGTAGAACGCAAATTTTATTTTAAAATTGAATTTTTGTTAAATGTTCATTGAAAAAAAGGTGGTGGAAAAGGCCCTAAGATATACAAAATACTGGAACTTGTTTAGGTGTTTGATATCTGTCAATCCTCTAGAATCAATATTCAATTCTTTAGATAGAGATTCAAAGTACAAGAACAGATTAGAAGGTTAACGATGTGTTGCATGTTGCATATAAATACAGGTTGCAGACTAATTGTCTCGAGTTCGCCAGCATTATACCGTTAATCGCGTGTCTTACAAAGTACGTTTATCTTCTTCTAATTACATACTTCTCGCGTTGTGTTGTAATCTTATAGACAACGTGTAATACTCTTGGTGTATCTTCATTTTACATTTTGCCTTTTTGTTACGTGATACATTAAATTTTTCTGTCTGTGGAATGATTTTATTTCAAAACTTGTCACTGTGATAACTACACAAAATTTTAATAAATGGTAATAATTTTTAAGCTTCGAAAATACACAATTTCTTATTCTAGCATCGAATGAACTTAACAAAGTCAAAGGAACTTTATTGTTGGTCGAAAGTTAAAGCGAAGAAATTTTTTTTCTCCGTTCGGAATACATTTTTTCTTAACTTTTTAAGTCTCTTCAATCATCTCTCTTTTAATTAACTTTTAACAAAAGTCACTTTCAAAAGAAAATTTGCGTTCCACGTCCTCCTTTTAACGGTTGTTAATGGTTGTAAAAACCGTTAAAAGGAGGATGTGAAACGCAAAAATGATTTTAAAAGTGACATTTTGTTATAAGTCAGTTTAAAGGAAATGGCGGAAAAGGTCCTAATTCTTTTGTAACGACATAAAATCTTGTTAAAAAAAAGTTTATTTAATAGATTATGCTATTATGAATGTAACGTAACTATGTAATAAAATGTAATTGTATAAAATTATATTTCATGTTTTAGCTGACTGGATCGTTAATATCAAGGAAATATCTAAAGTAGTTTAAATAGATATCTATAAATAAAACAATACCATAATTTTACGTACAATGAAATAAAAAATTGCAAATAAATAAAAATTTATTAATATTGATTATTAGTCGAAAAAATTTCTAATGTCTGGGAAGTCAAGACGGATTTATGACATGACAGAAAAATCAGATAGGTATAATATTCCTCTTTAGTTGAGTTTTATTTTCCAAAGCCGTAAATCACACACAGCACTCTCAAAGTAATTTACAGGAATAAATCGTCGCCGGATTCGGCGATATAGCCCTCTTAAAAAGTTCTAAACTTTAATTTCGAGCCTGTTTTATCATTAAAGTGATGTTTAATTAAGAACTTCATCGGAATTATGGAATCGGTTGAATTTGTCTAGAAACTGGACGGTATTGAGGAAGGAAAATGTTCATTTATTTAGAGAAGAAATAATTTAAATAGAAAAATTTGGTAATTCGTTCTGATTATGCACCGTTGCTGTTGATTAAACGTTTTCTTGATACCGGATGCGATTGGAATGAGACACTTTTTTTTTTTAATATTAGTCATGCTACATAATTAAGATTAAAGAAATCTACCTCGGCAGAAATAATGTAGAGGATAATATATTTTTGAAACAAACACCGTGACTTTGAAAGCATAATTGTTTATTACTTTTGGGACATAAGGAATATTTTTTATTATTCATTTGTATGTGTCTTCTAAAAACCATTGAACTCTACGTTTATTACGTACATTCAAATAAACTATTAATTTTTAATATCTTCTTATATTTCGTTTTTGCAGAAGAGTTTTAATGTGTCACTTTCATTTTCTCTTCACAACTTCTGATGGTGGCCAATATGGCAATCAGTTATAGTAGTTAAAATAATTTAGATTCATACTTGATTCAATGAAGCAGGAGAGATATGCGATGATCATACCATGTGCAAATCTATAGTCTCTGCCTACCCATCTGGTAAATAGGCGTGAGTTTATATTACAATAATAATAATTATTATTTATTATATAGATATGTTATTTATAAATATAGAAATTTTACTGATTTTTATTGTTTTCAGTGATTTCTATCCCCTTATTCAGACATGTCAAACGCGCATTGAGAGTTCGGCGACCGTGTAAACGCGCGCCCGCAAATACGTACAATTTATTTTGGTGTTTGCTCGAAAACCGACAACGCGGCCACCATCGACAATCGCTTGCAATCATGGCCCACAATTGTGTCTTCTAAACGATTGTAATTGTCAAGGATTGGCAATTATGAGCGATGGCGAAGAGGGGACTTGCATAGCACAATAGTCCAGTACAAATATCTTTTTTCCTCGTAAATATTATAAAGTTTTAAAATGTTAATTGTTTCACAATAATCACTGCCCTTGGTTATTTGTTCGCTGTATATAAATACCGCTGTTTAATTTTGATTAAGGCTGTTCTTCGTTAAATATTGTATATTTTTAGGTAATACAGATAATTATAGTCTAATAGTACATATTCTAAAACTGCATGCATGTTTTAAGTCAGTCTGATCTTATTAATGTTATTTTTGACGTAGTGACAATTACAAGAGTTCAGTTACGAGGATGTTAATCTTAAAATATGCCTGAAAAAGTAAAAAATGAATCAACGAAACGTTGCATTTTTTTTAAATTTTTATCCACGTTCCCAAGTTTTTTGATATTAAATTGTGTAGACTACGATATGCGAAGTAATAAAATAAAGACAACAACATCAAGTTTAAATAAAATAGATATTAAAATAAAATAAAAAATGTTTCGTGTCAGCTCCGATACTGTTGCCGCCGCACGATATTAAAAATGAGATATGTGTAGTAAATAGATAAACGTCAATCTTATTATGTCATAATTATCATAAATGTATGAGCATTAGGATGAAGCCGGAATGATATAAACACTTTCGATTTGGTAAAATTATAATCCATACTCATATCATAAATGTGACAATAAGTCTGTTTATTTGTTTGTTTGCTATCTTTTTACGACTAAACGAGTGAATTTCAATAATGAAATTTGACAAGAAAATGAATTGTTTCTGGAAAAAGAATCATAGACCACTTGAAAGGGGTGAAATGGGGGTTGAAAATTTAAATGATCAACCCATATATTCTTAAGTTTGGGAAACAAAAATCCATTGGTGTTGGATACAAAATAAATAATTTATCTGTGAAGAACTTTAAAAAAAAAATTGATTTTTACATTTGAAATAGTTTTGAGGTCCAAAAATCATATCCGATGCTCCAAGCTCCATCGAAATCGATTACTTCGTTTAAAAATATTTTGGGCAAAATATTTGATAAGTTACAATTATATTACTTTTTTATATCTTTAAGCACTTAACGAATTTTTTGTCAAGGTTAAAAAAAAACTAAGAAAACAATATTTCTTTTGTTATTATTAAATATTCAAAATAAATAATATTTATTAACATTTTTAATCAATCGGTGTGATCAATCGTGAGAATTATTTTTGTATCATTTACATTTTACTTTTTCTTAGAAGCCAATTGAGTTACAACTCTGCAACTTTATAAGTACCTTGATATTCATCAAGTATCATCAACTTATATTTGCGGGGAAGGCCAATGAGAAACAAAAATGTACTAAGCCCTTTGTTGTTCGTTTGTCTATTCTTGTTTTTACAATCTTTTTTTTTCACCAGAATAAATACGCTCTATTAAAAAACAAACCTACAACGTTTCAATCTAAAAATGTATGCAAATTAAATAAGAATGTGGTGTGGGCGGAAATGCCACAGTGATAAAATAACGTGGGCGGGTCAGTGGTCGACATTTCTCCTTGAATTGACACAAAGTGTTTGAGGAAGATCAGCTTCGCTTAAACTCCCACGAGCTTATCAATCTTAAACTGAAAGTTAATGCTACTTCTGACCTGCTCTAAATATTAAAACGTTAATATGTATTATAGATATATGGTCATAAATGTGATATTTTGTTGTTTATATTCAATAAAATACTGTAATAACAAAAAGGATTTTATTGTGCGAAGCAGGTTTGCGCTATAGAATTTTAACAATCTAACAAATACATTGGATCAAAAATGTTGAGAAATGTTATATCAAATATACGTAATAGTTAAAATATATAATTGTTTTACGAATCGCATAGCCAGTCTGCCTCTGTCGGCGCACCATCTGCCAGCCGTTTTCAAAGCATAATAAATTTGTTCAAACTCTGAATATCAATGACCAGCTGTGAATTATCGATTGTTAGGTACTATTAAGAAGAAAATATATTATTTTATTTTTACATGTAATACAGTTCATGCAATTTATTATATCAAAATAGGGATTTATTTCTCCTCATTATTGTCTCTCACGTCCATGGCATGCGTAGGCGGTACTGTCACGAGGTCAAGCCCCATCGAGTAGCAGTTTATATTAGTTAGGAATAAACAGATTAATTTCTTGCTATGAATATTTAATTTAAACTTTTTTTTTTGAAGATAACGTACATAAATAAACAGCAATACCTTAAAAGAATATAAACAAACCATTTTATTTTAATGAATACCAATTGTCTATCCGGTGTATATTGTGCTATAGATTTAATATTATTTCAGAAAAATAAACTCTTGAACTTTTTTTTTAATAATTATTATAAACATTTATGAGTAGTATTTGTGAAGTGGTATAATTCAGTGAAGAAAACATTACAAAAGCTAGAAATATCGGATGTATATATATATAGTATTTCGATTCTCAAAAGCGTAATGAATGTCGATTTAACAAATTAGATGGCTTATGCCTCATTTCAAGAAAGTGTTATACCCTAAGTATTAAAATTATAGAATTTGAAAATAAATCCTCTTGTAATTAAATAAAATAGGTAATTAATTTGTGTCTTAAGCTGGGTAAGTGTATATATAATTTTGAAATTATATGTGGGAATTCTAAAATATATTTAATTTTATTTTGTGTCATCATTATATTTTTTTATACTGAATTTCACTTTTATATAATTATAGTCTAAAATCCGGTATTATAAAAATGTATTCTCATCAGGTAATTCAATCAAATAATGTTTTAAAGGCAGATAACAATATTATAAATTTATGAGGACAATATCTACCATCGTAGTTCCGCTGCTATTGATTAATTACTTGTTTTTTTTTTATGTAGTCTGCAAATAATTTACGGTAACTGCCAGTTATAAATATATTTAGAATTTTGTAATTTTAACATACGTATTAATATTTTTTAATTAACAAATGAGGGAAATAAGTTCGGTTTATCTACCTGTTTACACCTGGCTACAGGTAGCTGTAGCAGTTATAAAAGCCGCTGTCTATTGTAACAAGGTGTAAAATATCAAATTTGATTTTTTTTTATTTGCGATGTGCAATTAACATAAGAAGCAATAAATTATTTATTAATTAATGTTAATAGAATCAGGACTAGGATGGCAGACAATTGTCTTTATAAATTTATAATATTGTTATCTGTCTTTAAAACATTATTTGTTTCAATTGACAGATGAGGGTACATTTTTCTTATTTCGGATCTTAGACTATTAAGAGCGTTACCTTCGAACCAAAATATATCGGGTCTGATCCTTACCACGAATAATTTAACCAATGAGTATTTAAGTAAAATTAAATCAATCACGTTGTGCCTCGGCAGCATCTCAAGCTCGTCAGTGCTGGGCTTTGTTATGGCATTGACGGCAAAGGTCTGCAGCGATCCTCAACCACCAAAGCCAGTGATAGACTCAAGGTCCGACCTTTCAATCAGAAATAGAAAAATTGTGAGAAGACTGAACAGCGGAATGATTGACACGCGTCAATAACAACTTGACGTTAAGTTCAAAATAAACCGCACAGAATTCGAAGGACGGACGTACAAACGGATACATAAAGTAGAAATGAATATTGAAAAGGAATGTCATAATAAAATCTTTATATTACGCAATTCAACGAACAGGATGTCCACATCCAGATATCCAAATTATTCATCTACCCCAATAGAACTAAATCGATTTCTATTCGAATACCCGTCACACCGATTCCTAGATAAATCTGATATATCGTGACAAAATAATTTTTATTGTCGCACACCGGCTCCCTTGAACCCTTTCTGTGTCATCATTGATTTCCTCTGCAATATCTCAGATGTAATCTCGCAAAAGACTATTTGATAGTACATCATGAGAGCGTTATTATTTTTATCTCGGTTAGTCGTAGGGTACTTAAGTCTTGCAAGGTCGCTATTTGGAGCAGCGTCTTGTAACGTCTAGGTTTCACGTATCGCACTATTTTGTCGATAACAAAGTAAGGCAATAAATATGGCACAAACATTGGAGGTAAGACTATTGAAGTAATATGACGTACTTCAATGGGTTGTTTATAATAAAGAATACAAGGTTTAATTATAACTACGTGACGAAGATTGCATGAATATTTAATTTGAATTAATTATTTACTTAAAAAACGAAACTCCGACTATTCTTTCATTACATTCACATCGCAGTGACGTACAACGCAACTAGGGATGTTGACGTGAACTAGCTTTTTCTCGTGGCTCTGCCCATATCGGCATAAAATAAATTCTTTAATTTTATATATCGACCGATAACAACCTTAATCAAGATTCCTCTCGATATACCGTTCTTAATTCCGATCCCGGCCCTGAGTTCGATGCCAATTCGTTTCACTTTCGAGTCCGATCGCCGTCCCGGTTTTTATTTTGAGCCTGGTCTTGATCTAAATTGACTCCGATTCTAATCCCATTCTCGAACCTAATCCCACCCACTATTATTATCTCGGTGCTGCTTTTCATTCCGATTCAACTACGTTCTTGATTTCAATTTTGATTCCAAATTCGTTTTCGATCTCTGACGCATTCTCGATTTCATTCCTAGTCTCGACTTTCATTTTTGATCCCCGTTCCGCTTGCAATTTCGATTCCACTACCGGACACGTTTCCAATTTTATCAAAGTCAGAGCAAATGCTATTATTTAAATAAAAATTATGCTGTAATATTCAAAAATAGTATAGATTTTTATGAGATAATAATTTTTTTATGCCTGTTGTAACAGAAATTCATAAATGAATTCAAAGGAAATTCTAATCATCTGTTTTACTCGGGGAATTTTTTAATTGTATCTAAAAGAATTTTAGAATCGGTCCAGTAATTGTATACAAAAGTGAAATTTCGCGAACAAAGTCAAAAATATCATACTTATAGTTTCATAAAATATATTAATATAGACAGATAAACAAAATGTATCCTATTTCTTATTCAAAGATGTAATTTATTTCTGTTCAAAATATGATTGCAATCTATTCAGCCATTTTGGAGATTAGCCCGGGCAAATAAATGGACAGCCCTTTTATCAAAATCGTAACATTTGCACAACATGTTTTGATAGTATCTATCCCAAATTCTACCAAAATCAATCAAACGGTCAAATTATAATAAAATATATAGACAAAAATTAAAAAAGAATTATAAAAATGTGAACAGAGAGAGACAAAACAAATTAGACAAAAAAAGTATATGCATAAACAGACCCTACAGATTTGAACACTGACACAGATAATATATTTCTTGATAATATATTGCAAGTGATTGAAGTCACAAAAGCGAGGAGCAAAAACTAATTATGGCGGCCCTTCTTATTCATTATCTAACATAATAAAAAATACTGAATTTAACATTCTAACCACAATCATAGTATAAAGTCTTACTGCTGCAGTAGATTCCACAGATGTTGCAATTGAAAATTAGTAAATCAATCCTCAGACTTACAGAAGGAATACGATTTTGAATCACAAAGAAAACAGCCGGACAAGTCATAAAAATTATATTTATAGACAGAGACACATCGTAAAATTTGAACAGTTTTTTTTTTCGTTTTTAAATCTGTTCTGAAATGAAAGAGTCGATTGTCATTCGTAGATACACATTGACTCTTCAGTATTTAAATTACATTCGCCCAGAATCCGTCTCCTATTGATCACAATAAAATACTTCTTCGAATTCAAGTTGGCACAGTAAATTGTACTTCTCAAGTTTTCTCATTTAAGGGAACTTTCCACTCCGAATATTAAACTCAATGCCAGAAATTCTCGATTTTTTCTATATTCCAGAAAGATGTGGTCGTTAGTCCCAAGAGCGGATAGAATGACGCTGTTAGCAACAATTTATTTTATATTAGGATACTGAGATCTGGTAGGGCTTTGGTAGGCTTACTCTATAGTTTATAGCCGATCCCTTATCACCCGTAATTGACTTCGAGAAGGATTTGTTCTATATATGTTGGACCTCCTGGTGCTGAAGGTTAAGCGGGAAAAAGAACGCAACATTAGACACCTAAAGGTCTTGTTATTTACACACCCCATTTCAGGTGTCGGTGATTTTGGAGGATGAAAATACTGTTTTTTAAGATTTAAAGCAAGATCTCGTTTAAATTATGATGTCTGTAGTTTATTAGTTTTGGAATGTTTTTCCAATTTAATATATCTCATAAAAATCTCGATTTTGTCCTTCAATACGATAGGAATGTTTTAAATTTCATAAAATGACCTCAGGGAATATTGTATACAAACATATACGTCATTAAATAATATTTATTGATATAATACTAATTCATATCGTATATAAAAATAAATACATGTTAGTTACAGCTTCAGAGATATCATTTCTTAGACGAAATTTGGATTTGACCGTGGGGCATCGTTTACGATCTACAAAAACACGATGTTCCACTATCAGACATAAAGTTTAATATTATAAAGACGTATTTTCATTTTCTACTGATTTTTCTCGCCCACTTTTTTGACTGTATTATTAATGTTTAATCTTATCTTATTTTCCCGTGATTTCCAGTTACCAATTATCTGATATTTGAACAACTTTTTTGTAGAAAAAGTGTCCTATGTCGTATTTCAGGGCATAATCTATGTCTATATAAAATTTAATATAAATTCAGGATTTAGAGTATCAATGAAGATAGCCTATGATCTGAGTAGGAACGACAACCATATATCATCATGTTCGTAATAAAATTATCTTTATTTTAATATAAGGATTATCGTATAAACAGATGAGGGCAAGTCAATATAATAGTATCAAATTTCCTGTTTATATCTGCCAACCCAATAATTATGACGGGAAAAAAAAGATAACCCCTAAAGTTTGCAAGTTCTATAGACTTTTTATTTTCGATTGATATATAAAACGGATTTTATCATGCATTTTTCGTACATACTAATGCTCTCCTACCTTTATAAAACAATTTTTCCAAAAAACCATAGTTGAAATAGTTGTTTCTAAGAAATATAGCTTGGAACATCTGCATAAAAATGTGCTGACAGCCATAAAAACAGCTGACACATAGATACCGCACCGCAACGGGTTCGGGGGGCTAGGTGGCCAACTGCGTATGCGCCGCGCCGCCAGCCAGTGATTCCTAACACAGTCACAGTAAATCTCAAACTTGCATTGATAAGAGTTCGTCACGACCTGACCAAGCCCACGCTTGCAGTCTGGCCGAGCATTTATTAGGGTTGAGTCTATATTATTTATATGTTTGTTTTCGATTATATTATATTGTTATTGTTACTTTGGCAAAATTGGTCTAAAAAAGAAGGAAATTATGAATATTTGCGAAAAGATAAATGATTGAATCCATACTCTATAGTTTGTTTAGTAAACAAATAAGTGCAATTTAAAAAGAATATATTTGAATTTTTATTTAAACACTGCCTAGACAGATTTTTCTTAGACAAACCACTCCGATATATTTTTTAACATACTAGATTTGATATAAAATAATTTTTATCGAGGGAACGGATGGATAAAGTTCGCTTCATACTCGGATCCTCTACTGAGAACAAATATTCAAACAAACCTACTTTCACATTCATAATACACTATCTGTTATCTGTTCACTTCATTGCGTACAAATTAAAATCTAGAAATAATTATCTAATTTACTGTTTGTACTTGCTAGCGGTTTTGAATTATAATTTCCCTTACATTTATTTTTTTCTTTAAAAAATATTCTATGTTCTATAAGGTAGAGGAAAAAGTGTTTTTCATATATTTTATACAAATTCCATACAATTTTTCATCATATTTTATTTACATTTAATTATTGTATATATGCCATTTTACTCAACAACTTGTTGCCATTTTGTAGGTAAGGACATACTCCCATTGCTATAAAAGTTTTGGGACTTCTAATCAAAAAACTGCGAAAAGTTGACAATCCTCTCTTCATGTTAACCTAACACCACTTAAAGAATTCTGGAGAGACCGAAACAGGTGAAAATCTAAGGGTACAAGATCAGGGCTATATGGTGGATGCATTAACACTTCACAACCGAAGTCTCTCAGTATTTACTGAATAGCTAAAGATGTTTGTGGTCTGGCGGTATCATGGTGAAAATCACACCCTTTCTGTTGACCAATTCTGGACGTTTTTTCTCTAATTTTTGCTTGAGTCTCATCAACTGTTGGTGTTAAACGAATTGATCGTTTTTCCCGGCGGCAAAAGCTAATAATAAATAAGGCCCTTCCAATCCTACTACACATAGCATCAACGTATTGCGAGTTAATCCGGGTTTTCCTATAGTCGATAGAGTTTGCTTGCCTTTTGACCATGATCTTTTTTGCACGTTCTTGTAATAGGTTATCCATTTTTCATTACCAGCGATCCATATTTTCATAAACGGTACAGTTTTATTGCGTTTCAATAGATAATCCGAAATGTGTACAGAATTCATTACATTTCTTGCAGTGAGCTCCTGTGGGATATATATATCCTAACTATTTTGTAGTCAATCCCCCTGTTTTTAGCAAGAATTAGTATAACGATCTTGCTCTACTTTTACCAAAACGGCATCGACTTTATTTGGAGCAGGTGGACCAGAATGAAGTTCATACCGGACTGAAAACGCTTTAACCTGTTTTGCTCTACTCTTACCAGAACTATATTAAGTCCATAAAAATAACAATATTTTTGCGGCTTGTGTCGCATTTACATAGCTTGTTCTACAGAAATATGTTAGATACGTCGCGAGAGCATGTTTTTTTCTTTATCCTGAATTTCACAAAGATCGATCAATCCATCATTTAGTTATTTAAGAATAACAGGCAAACAGACAAGTAGACAGAAAATTAAATAATGATAAATATAGATTAAGAGAGACTCGAAAACAATATTTAACATAAAATTTGAAAAATTCTATATACAGCAGAGTTTAGGGAGTTATATATTAATGTAAAATAATAACCTATAAATAGTATAAAAGCTGAAGTTTTTTTTTGTTATTAGGGATCAAGATAAATTTACTCAATTTTCTTTGTATATTAGTTTCGGCCCACACCGTCTTCCGCGTGAATATAGAATAAGTTCCTTCATCCTTAATCCAATTCAATTCCCATTCTAGTCACGCTCTTTATTGTAATATCAGCACTGGCGTTGATTCCGATTCCTACCACACACTTTGATTCTGATACCGACTCTACAATCAATGTAGATCTTGATCCTGTTGTGAATTTCCCCGTTCCCCAGTCCCCGTGCCGCTTCGATTTTTACCTTAGTCCGGCTTGACAATTTATTGTTTATATTTAAAACTTTGTTTAAACACTTAAATGTAGACATATTTCCCAATGTGATGAAAGAAGATAAAGTGATTCCACCATTTAATCGCAGTAGTATATCAAACCCCACAAATTTTCGACTTCTATTTCTACTATCGAAGTCAAAAATTGATCTTAATTGCTTAAGTGAATCAAGAAAAACCGAACTGCTTAGAAAACATTTTATGAGATTTGCTGGAGGCAGGCTTTATGAAATGAAAGCTTGCTTAAAGTTTTATAACATTGCATTGCATATTAACATTTAATTTATACAAAAACAACCGGCTAAGAACATGTCGGACCAAGCTTACTTTATGGTTCCAAAGCCGTTACTACAAATACATACAATACAGATGAAAAAACATCGTTGTTACACTTTTTTCCACATTCCCCGCACATAAATAATAGGCATAAGGACTTTAGTCGCTACAACTAGAGAAACACGTAGGTATGTCAACTGTTACTCTTAAACTACAGTAAATTAAGGTGTACCAATAAAAAATCGTATGTTCATAGCTCTTACATCCTTTTGTTGAGAAGCGCACTTTTTCGGTAATAACTCAAATACGGTATATCCTATCATGTTTAAAATAACTTTCTTTGAAAGTGTTTATTATGCATTGTGTTTTCAATTTTTTTTATACTTTTCGAGATGCGGTTTAGAAAATTGAGAAGGGGATATGATTTCTGCAAATTTCGGAGCAATTATTTTCGAAATTATTCACGTAATCAGAAAAAAATCCTTAAAAACCTTAAAGTATTTTTTTTAAGTTGTCGAAGTATGTATCACACATAGGTGCTTGCTTGTTGAAAAAAAATTTTGTCAACGTCTGTTACGTGTATGGAGTCCCCTTCTAGAAATGTTTATTTTTATTATTTAACTATGAAACTAAGTAGCGACTTACACAAGACACCTACACTATAAATTTCATTAATATAAGTCTTGTACCTTTTGAATAAAATATCTGTGTCAAACGGACGGATGGACGGACAGGACGAAACTATTAGGTTTCCGTTTTGCCATTTTGGCGCAGAACCCTAAAAATTTAACTGTTTTAAAAAATGATGACCAACATAGACTCGGTACTAGAAATAAGAATATACTGTCTTTGTATATAAATATGTATTATATAAAAACAAAAACTCATTTATGTTGCTCTGTGTGCACATGTTTGAAGAGGACTCTTAAGGAAATTTAACATAACCATTAAACATTTGTTTGGTTAAAAGATAAAAATATTATAAAACTCCAAATCGTTTAGAGGAAAATATCGATGGACATTACCAGCTACACTTTTTAACTGTTTATTTTTTTTCTGAAGTAGATTTATTGACTGTATGCAATTAATTTGAGAAAAGCATACCTTCAGTTTCTTGTTTATTATTTTTGAAAGGAAACTGATTTTCAAATGAATGTTAAATTTATAGTGTAATGACGCATTTCAAGTGCTATATGGAAGTATGAAATAAAGATGTTTTTGAATTTTAATTTACTCTCATCCGCTCGCTGTTTAAATTTCAATTCCGACTCCACTTCAGGTGAAGATTTCGATGTGGGCGAATCCAAGAGCAAATGATAGTATATCGTAATAAAATATTGGATACATTATTCGCGAATAGTGTAGCTTTCTTAGAATAAAAAAGTGGATCACCATTTTGTTATTTATGTATTTTTTTTCTATAAATATTTTTTCATATAAAAAGTACTTTTTATATATTCCAGAACATAAACTACGTCCATGCTAATTTTAATTAGAATTCGTTGAGAATTTTCAACTTGATTTCATTACAAACATTTAGACAATCTTTCAGATTCATAATACCTAAATGGAAGTCAAAGAAAACGTTTGTTATCTCCTCACGTTACATATTATTTTACATAAAAAGTTGGCTATTGTAATCACTTGTTAATTGCAACATCGTCGTAAAATCTCCATCAACACTTGTTAATGGACAATAAAGAGAAACATTTAATATTATCTCTAACACAATGCCATTATCTTAATATATTTTCTAATGGATTAATGATGCTGATTTGAACGCATTTCTAAATCTGTTCTTTATTTTTCTATTTTTAGTCTTCAAAACTATAAAATTGATATTATTATAACAAAATACACTAACTCTTGTTAATCTTCAATTCAATTATAAAGAGCGTCGCTAGATAGTCTAGATTATGCGCTTTTAAGCAAAAAACTATATATTGTCGGAATATTTTGTCCGTATCTTGATTGTAAACGCATTGAATGCTTTACCATTACGTATGAACTTGCCGTATGTTATCAATAACAAAAACTGTGACTATTACCTACTAAGAAATAACTGTTTTGTTGCTTAGAAGACAAAAATTTTCTCTAAAATATATCGTTCGATTTACAAAAAAAAATGTGTAAAATCAATTTTGAAAACTTGTATATCAAATTTAGTGCCTATTTTACCTATAAAAGACAAAGCGTTTCATTTGTGCCAACAAAAATAGGACTAAAAGATGTCAGCTTATGCCGGTGGAGCAACTTTTTTAATTTTGTCACGGTCCGAAATTTTAAAAGATACTACAATATTTCACTTCGAATAATATTAGATAATTTACATACGATGAGCCTACTGTTTTGAAATAAATTGACTGTATTACGGTATTGTTATATTTTAAGGGCGCGAAAAACCTTTTTCTTATTTTATATACAAATTCAAAATAATTTGTCAATGTTTTATTTACATTTAATTTTCATATGTATATGACATTTTTTTATACCTAAAGAATTCTGAAGAAACCAAAACAAGTGAATATCTGAGGGTGCAAGTTCAAGGTTATATTATGGATGCATTAACACTCTTTAACCAAACTGTCTTAATATTTGCTGAGTGGCTGAAGATGTTTGTGGTCTGGCGTTATCATGGTGAAAAAACCACACCCTTACTGTTGATCAATTCCGACCGTTTTTTCTCTACTTCTTGCTTGAATCTCATCAGCTGTTGGCAATAGAATTCAAAATTGACGGTTTTGCTCGGTAGTAAAATTTCATAATGAAAAAAGCCATTCGGCATTTGAAATGGACGTAAATTTCTTATCCAAATATTTTATTTTCTTTTGCAACTTGTGTCACGTTTCTCCTTTTTTTACTATAAAACTTCAAAATATATGGAATTTTCACACTATATTCACTCACTTTGGCGGACAGAAAAACAATGGGAATAAAGCGGGAAACCATTTTTATTTTTCTTTTCTTAAAGTGTAATTTCGCTGCGGAAGTCCACAGAGGTGCTAAGGCCTTACGGCACTCCGACATCTTGTTTTTTCTGTGTAACTCTGCAACAATTTACATAGGTAATTATTAAGAAAATTTCTATTAGTACTTACCATATTCATATAAAATTCTTATTTCATATAAAAAAAAAAAATGTGGTGCCATGGTTAATGTATAAATATGTTGGTTAGCCTACTACAGTGGAATCTCAATAACTCGAATGTCAAGGGAAATACAACAAAATTCGAGTTAACTAGTTTTCGACTTAACAAGAACTTCGAGATACATATGACTGTGTCGACAAGGAACAAACATAACGTTCACAGCTGTGTTACTTAGAAAGTTTCATGAATGTATTCATTCATTGCACGTGTACAAGACGAAAACAATAGATTAGAAGCCCCGAATCCGAACATTGATTTTGGAATTTATTGCTATTATTTCGGGGAATTCCAAGTAAGACGTCATTATATTTTACCAACTACGACTTGTGGAGTCTCCTTTTTGAAATTCGAGTTATAGAGTATAAATATGTAGTATCAATACTTCTTAGGGAAATAACATTTTGTTCGAGTTACATAGTCTAAATAATTCGAGATACCGCGTGTTTAGGGGTTCATCGGAAGGGAATGGCATTTTTTTTTCGGCTTACTGAGGATTTTGACTTAACGAGGTTCGAGTTATTAAGATTCCACTGTAATATTAGGTATAAAAGCGAAAATTTGCTAGGATTGATGGACGTTTATTATTCTTTCATGCAAAAACTACTAAACAGATTTCGATTTAACTCTACAGTAATATAGCTTACACATCAAAGTAACATATACTTAAATTGTAATTTATGAAGATACTAGCTATTGCTCGCAAATTTTCCCACATCAACCTAGAACGAATTCCTTGTTAACACGGATTCGTTAATTTTGACAGCATTGTTAAAAGGGAAGGGTATCAAATTTGACATTGGACCAAAATCGAGACAAGATCGGAACCTGAATCAAGAGCGTGAACGAGATCATATGATAATAAAAAAAATATCCGCAGTGCGTGTGTTTTCATTATAAGAGTTTGAATTCCCATAGAGTGATTTCATCGGTACTGAATCGAAATTGGTACTGGGTTTTAGATAGAAAACGGATCGAAATCAAAAGCGAAACTTAGCTCCAGATTATAATTTATAGATTGATCGATATAAAAGGTGAAAGAATTAATTTTGTGACCGAGCAGGCCACCGGCGAAAACTAGTACTACCTATCTCTACTAATATATTCCGTCTATAATATTTGAGTATTTTGTGTAATAATTATTTTTTTTATTGCTAAAGCTATAATTTTCCTTTTTTTATAGAATAAAAACGAAAACATTATTACATAACTCTATATTGATATAGGTAAACGACATGTGTTTTTAAGGCTTACTGAAAAAAACCTATGTAATAAAATATAAAGATTTTTTTTTAATTTTTTGTCATAATCATTATCCTTCCAAACATCTAGACGTCTAGATATAGCGAAAGTGATTCTCCGTATGGATTTGGTGCCTCCCTGGTCGGTCTCGTAGAACGACAAACAAAGAGCCAGCGGGCTCGCTTTAAACTCGAATTTATGTGGATTTTCCGTAAACTTGGTGATTTGTCTGTCTGCACTCGAACGGTTAGTGGGCTTTCAGAAATGAATGTGGATACACATTTATGTGAAAACATAATTTTCGTTTCAAATACGTCAAGTTTTAACTGAATATTTATTACGTTTGTTTGGTGGAGGTCTTTTAGATGTAGGCAATCGTAAAGTTAATTCCGCTCAAGATATTTTGTAAATTACAATTATATAAAAAAAAGCCGCATCTTTATGTTTGTATTTTCACTAAAAGCATAAACTGTTTGAGAAACCTGCTGATTATGATTAGCACATAAGGAATCATTATAAACGTCTAGGTTACTTTTTTGTCTCACTTTGACCAGAGGGTACTTAAAAAATCTAAAATGCTTTGAATAAAAGAAATGCGTTCTTTTTTTTTTAATTTTCCAAGATGGAAGTCAGACTTCCGCATTATTTAGGGTTCCGTATTAATGAACAAAATGAAGTCAAATTTGAAATTGCAAGAAATTTCAACAAATCACGTAAGTCAACATGGAGTCGAAGCAAATCGGGCAAAGGTGGATTGAATTCGCGTACAGAGGATTCTGTACAAAGAACATTTTATCTACTTTGCTTCTATGTTTTTTTTATAAATCTGATCCAAATAAACTTGCTACAACTAAAATAACTGCATAAGTAGGCGTTTATACACAATATTGAGATATTTACCATATTAATTTAAAACCATCAACGTTTCATAAGTTTTTCTGTATTCCATATATTAAAGACTATTTTCTGTATTGATTTTATAATTTTAAGTTCAGTCGTTTCTAAAATAAGGGTGGAATGTTCAATTTTCATATATTTTCTTAAATAACTAAATTCAAAATTCTAGACAATACATATTTTGGCCCCTCACAATAAGCCCTATCATATTTGATTTCTTACAAGAAAAATTCATTCATTTTGTAACTTGTCCACAAACGCTGTCCTTACATTGAAAATTCATTTATTTATGTTGCATGTAAGTGATTGGATCACAGAAATTCTTATGAATCCCAATTTCTCGGCTTAATCGGTCCAATAAAACCGGAAAAAATTGGGTTGTTACAGACGGACAGACGGGTTTTCTCATTCGACGTACAGAACCCTAAAAATAGGCCATAATAATGTGGATACAAATACGATATGCTAGATAATTTAAATGGTGTATACCTAAGGTAATAAACGCACTGACGTGCCCGTGTAGGCTAGTGATTCGATTATATTACTAGTATTAAGAAGCGAAAATTATAAGTATCTAAAAAATTTATAAACAGATTTAATTTGAAATCATTCTCATGGAATTTATTTATGAGCTTTATCCCTCTAACTTTTATGTCATGGTTCACAACTTGGAGCCGAAAACACGAGTTAAAGACTTTGCAAGATGATAGAACGCTAAATACATACTTCAAAGGAATAGTCACTTAAAAAGCAGTAGAGGAGTCTTGAATACCTTCAAATACAAAGACACTCCACACAATGAAATACGCGAAACAATATTCTTATAATATTGTGTTCACGCAGTCTAAGTCCTCAGGAAATTATTTGTTTGGTGTAATAGTACACTTTTTAAAATAGTATTGTCGAACGATTAAACAGACTACGACTTTATCATACCGATTTATTTTAATATACTAATCTTTCTTTGCGTCCAATTAAACTTTATGTTAAAGCGATAAGCAATCAGCAATTAATACGCTTTGTAGTTATAAATATTTAATAAGCAGCACAAAATTGCTCAGATTTTATTGAATTTGGATAATAGTTTGATTGTGTCACGTGGATGAATATGTAGCTAAAGATGCACATGAGTTTTCCGAAAGTATAAGCTTTTATGTGGAAAAATAAGTTATTGTCTGATTTATTTTAAAATGATTTATTTTTTTAATAAGTGTATTCACCATACACTTATTAAAAAAATTAAAATAAATCATTTTTTTATGCTATTTTTTGTGCCAAACAGACATTTTTATTGTTTCGCTTCGTTTTTATTTTAGGATATTATTTTGACAGGATAATAGATCAATTTTATTGTTTTATGATTTTGATAGATGTTGAGAAAAAAATACTAATTTACAAAAGTAGTTTAAAAACTTAAAAAAAAATTATGATAAATAATTATATTTTCATGATACACTTTTTAATAACAAAAAATTCTTTGATATACATCATTTAAGTACAAGGATTAATTACATTGTGAACATTCTATCTATTAAAATATGTTTTATTCGGTATTAAAATATTGCACTGTATTGCCTGGATGCCCTCATTCTATATTTTTACGATTCTTGGGATTGCATCAATTGAAGTGCAAGACCAAGGATCACAACATTAATATGATAAATTGTAATTTTTATAACATTATTATTGATTTAAGTCAATGCATCTTTGACTTTTTCTAAGTGGGTTATATAACAATGTTATTTGAAATTCCACAATTGGTATCGGAAAAGGGGGTCATATCAATATTTTGACCAACCTTTTACACTCGAAAATGAGCAACAAATATTTACTAAGGATTTATGTGAATAAATTATACAGTTATGGAATCCGAACCCAAAGTACAAAATCCTTGTCAAGGGCTATAGGTATTTCAATGACGGAGGGGCGGAGTTTTAACAGTCAAAATAAATAAACGAAGTAATAGTCCATTGAAAAGTTACATTTGGGGTTGCGTTTTTTAGAGGACGTAATTTTATTTTTTTGATGTGTGGGGGGGGTCAGTGTAAAGCTAAAAACAAGTTTGTGGGGTACACCTCCCACGGCCGCCATCTTGAAAATAGGGATTGAAATGGTATTTACGATATATCTCTTAAACTATTTATTTGATAAAAAATTTGTTAACATTTTTGTTACAAATTAAATTCTCTACAACTTTGGTCCAGTAACTTTTGTCGTATAAATATAAAAGTTATAAGCGAAAATCTTCAGAAATTCGAGAAAAATTTATATTTTAGATTTAACTTTTTTTATCATTTTACGAAAAATGATATCTGACCATTTTGTAGATCGTTTTTGAGGAACAACTTTCATTCGCATCATTTTTCATTAAGTCAATAGTTAAGGTTTTACAGCGCTCGAAGTGAGTACTATTTTCAGTACTCTTAACTATACCTATATTATATGTGTGTACCTATAATATGTCATCAGTTATTGATTGTTTTTTTTTTTTTACTTTATTATTATAATTTTTAATTCTAAATTTTGCAATATTATTAATAATTAAATATTGACTCTTTCCCACCACCCACGAGGTAGTCTAGATGCGCGTTTTTTTTACGTGGTATCCCCAATAGGCATAATCCACGGTGATTTTCTAAATTAGAACTACTCCGTCCTCAGTCGTTTCGATGGACCAGGCTGCGGCTCAGCATCTGATCGGGTTTCTGAATTAAATACCAGTGGGAGAACTGGAGAAGGAAGGGGTGTTAATGTTGGCGGTTCATCATCAAAGTCATTTTCATTTATTAATTCTGAGAGTTCCATTACGTTGCTGCAAGTCTCTCCAGAACAATGGAAGCATACTGCAGAACATTTCATTCCTGCTTTTTGGCATCCACACATCGCTCCACAGTTTCCTTTGCATTTGCAAAAGATCAATTTTAGAAGCTCAGGGGGTGCTGGAGGTTTAGAGTTTTGCACTGGCATCAATAATTTTCCACATTTTTTCCAGCCCCAGTCTTCGGGATCATTATAATTACCAAGCCACGACTGGACCTGATGGTAGACTCAGAAAGTATGAAAGCGAGCTGTGTCTTGTGTTGGAGGAAGTGAAGATAATTAAATGTACTTTTTGTCACTGCCTTGGCGAATTGTTTGTATCTTAGGCTGTCAAGAGAATTATCATCTTTATTACCACCGTATAAAGAGATAAAAAAACGTTCACGCTTAGGCGACAACTTCAACACAATGTTATGAGCTATTCTTACAATAACAGAGGTTTGAAATAATAATAACAATAGCAGGCAGCTGTTCTTTTATTCCCTCATGGTCACTTGGGTATTTTCTACCTGAACAGTATTCTCGGTAACGGCCATCAGATTTAAAATTATTTTAAAAATCAATAATTGTTAAATCCTGTTATGGAGTGAAAAAGAGTCAATATTTAATTATTAATAATATTGCAAAATTTAGAATTAAAAAAATTATAATAATAAAGTAAAAAAAAAATAAAAAAAACAATCAATAACTGATGACATATTATAGGTACACACGTATAATACAGGTATAGTTAAGAGTACTGAAAAATAGTACTCACTTCGGAGCGCTGTAAACCTTAACTATTGACTTAATGAAAAATGATGCGAATGAAAGTTGTTCCTCAAAAACGATCTACAAAATGGTCAGATATCATTTTTCGTAAAATGATAAAAAAGTTAAATCTAAAAATATAAATTTTTTCTCGAATTTCTGAAGATTTTCGCTTATAACTTTTTATTTATAGTTATACGACAAAAGTTACTGGACCAAAGTTGTAGAGAATTTAATTTGTAACAAAAAATGTTAACAAATTTTTTATCAAATAAATAGTTTAAGAGATATATCGTAAATACCATTTCAACCCTATTTTCAAGATGACGGCCGGGACAAGGGTGGCGACCCCACAAACTTGTTTTTAGCTTTACACTGACCCCCACATATCAAAACAAAATTACGTCCTCTAAAACGCAAGTAAGGCCTAAAAATGTAACATTTTAATGGACTATAATGACAGGCCCGAAGTGGGGAAATTGAAAATAAGTCGCGTGGCCGAAAAAGCGACGGCTGCCTGACTTTGTGAAGAAGGAAGGGCTTTTTATGACGAACTTAACTTCTTTAAGTTACATTTCCACATTAAAAGGATCCAGATTAGCGTCGATGGCTTCAGGAAAATTAGATCAATTTAGTTTGCAGACTGAGGGGCTATTCGGCTACAAAGCTACACAGCTACTAAGCTGCTCGGGTGTCAAAGAACTTAAAATGAGCATGGTCAAAAGTGAATTGAATCCGTAAGTAAAGTTAAAAAGATAAGTTCTAACAAAATCTGTGTTTGCGGAAAACAGCTGCTTACATTCATAAGTTTGCAGGTTTATTATTTAAAATCGCTCCATATGTCCAGTACATACATTTGGACCATATATAAATAACAGCTCTATGAAATCGCTTCAAGGTTTATGTCTAAAAAAATCATAATATTTCCAGACACACTAAAATTAATATTGGAATTTATACAACTAAAAAAATTATCGAGAGATTTTGTAGATAATGACTCTTACATTACAGCACATCGACAAAAATAAAGTGTTATTACTATAGTTAAACATTGAATAAATGAGTTAATTAATCTATTTTCGAATACAAGAAGATTAAAGTGTAAATTCTAATGATGTCTATATACATAGCTTCTAAAATTTAAATGGGATTAAAAACGTTTTAAAAATGATTTTCATTCTCCAAGTTTTTACGCACGTTTTTAAAAATTATGTACAGCTCTCCAAAGTATAAACCGATGGCAAGCTTAAAATATGAATATTGTATTTTAAGTCTTGAATTACACCGAAAACGAAATGTTACTACACCTATTATTTTAAAAGGAATCCGTATCCAAAAAAGAGCTGAAGGAACTTAGTAACTAAATACAAGACATTTGTCCGTCCATCCGGCGATATTATAACATTAATATCATGACTTCTAAATTAAAAATCATTTCATAACTAAAACTTCTAGCAGTATATTAATAAGAGAGTACAAAGATAATTATTTATTAATTATTAGCTGTATATATGAATTTCAAAATAATTAAAAAATATCGATTGGTACAGGCTTATAGAAATTTACAAGATTAGTCGAAACAGGTCAACGAATACAAATTACGACTCCAATCGTGCAAGTTCGACTAACTTCTGGGGAGTGATTTTTCGGGTCGTTCGATTCGATACTTCATGTGACAGAATCGTAATCGTATCGAAGTACTGAAAAAGTATTACCTCGTGTGTACATTTTCCTAAGTCAGACGTTTTCCGCCAATTTCTACTTTATCGCACGCGACATCATTTCAAATGGCCCGAGAATAACGCCCCGGCCCGTACTGTACCGGGGATTTGCGCTTCTCCGACTGCCCGAGTTCGACCGGGCGCAGCTTTCGTAATGTTCTACTCGAAGCAGACGATACTAAATTATTCATAAAAATAAGTTACTTCCAGTTCTCGTGACGTGTCGTCTGTCCCAGATGTATTACTATTGGTTTTTTAGGATTCCGTATCTCCCATAGAAAAACTAAACTTTTGTGTTACTATAAATTTTCTACGGAACTGATGAGCTTATAAACTTCATATTTGCCATAGTGAATATTTTATAATACCAAATTAATATTTTATAATGGGCATATTAAAATTTTAAAATATTCAAGTATACATTCTAGGAAAGGCACTAGTTGCGAAGTTACACCTAGGAACATCTCAAAAGTGTAACTTAGAAAATTTTGTAATTATTTTCGTTTGACATATTTCTCAAAGAAGAATATTTTTTTATTATGTTGGTTTAGTAATACTTAATTATCATATTTCTGTATTCCTAATTAACAACTTAAAAATGTTAGATATTTATTAAGAACAAAAAGAAATATGTAAAATAAGTAATCAATACTGACTACTTATTTATATTTCATTTTTAAGTGCTTTTTATTTTTATTTAAAGCATCTTCACTATATTTCTGTGAAATTAATTTCTTATTAATATTATTTCATTTCATTTCATTTCTCTTTTCCATATAAATAAATATTTCAATATAACATTTATAAATTTATATCAATAACTGTCATCATGTTATGGACACTTTACACTTATATACTTTTTTAACTATTTACGATTATCTCAAAATAATATGCGTGTTTTTAATTAATAAATCGAATTAACGTTATTAATGCTGCTGTTTTCCGTATTAAATCTCTTCAGGGCAGTCATTTTCTATATATTCATCTTCAACTTGTGTATCGTACATTAATAGCGTCTTCTTTCTTACATCTTCTAAGCTCTAAACGGAAAGGAAAAAGGGTGAACGAATATCACGAGTATAAAAACTACTCCGCGCACAAACCGACTCGCGCTTGACGGATCTTTTTCATACTAATTAGATTTTTTTCGGCCCTTCCGGCCGGCGCGGCGCGCACGACAGAAACCAATTATTACAGCGCCGCATAGCGCGGCCGCATTAGCACTAAAGCGGGATTGCGGCCGCGACGCCCGCGCCGAACAGCGCCATGACGGACGTTCGTTTTTATTTTACTATCCGGACAGTAAAATACAACTGCCCAGACGCTCCCCGTTTACACGTGACGTCGTACTGCTATTTGCTTGGGCGTACAGTCTGGTGAAATGATTAGCATAGTAAAAAACTGGCCAAGAGCATATCGGACCATGCTCATTAAAAGATCCCAAACCCATTATTACAAGAACTGAACTACAGATGAAAAAAGTACGTTGTTACACTTTTGCCATGTTTCCCGCAGAGAATAATTGTAGGCACTTTAGTCGCCTTTAACTAGAAAGACAAGTAGGTATGTCGATTATTACTATTAAATTAGTGTAAACTAAAAGGCATCATTAAAAGAGCGTATATTCTTGGCACTTACGTTGTTTTGTTGAGTAGCGCAGTTTTTCAGCAATAACTCAAAAACAGTATATTCGTACATGTTCAAAATAATTTTCGTTGACAGTATTCATTAAATGTTATCGTCATACTTTTTTTCATATTTTTTGGTCATACGGTTTCGAAAATAAAGGGGGGAGACAATTTCTGCTTTTATCGAAGCGATTATTTCAGAAAATATTCATGTATTCAGAAAAAACTGGCCAAGAGCATGTCGTACCTCGCTCATTATGAGGTCCCGAACCCATTGTTATAAAGAAATACACTATAGATGAAAAAATGACTTTGTTACACCATTTACATGTTTCCCGCACAGAATATTTATAAGCACTTTAGGCGTCTATAACTAGAAAAACAAATATATACGACGAATGTTACTATTAAACTGGTGTATGCTAAAGTGCATCAGCAAAGAATTGTATCTTTACGGGACTTACGTCCTTTTGTGAAAAGCACAGTTTTTCGGCAAAAACTCAAAGACAGTATATTCGATCACGTCCTAAATATTTTTTGTTGAAAGCATTTATTAAGCGTTAAATTTTTCATATTTTTTTGACTTGAGATTTTAAAAAAAGAGGCAGGACACAATTTCTACTACTTTCGAAACGTTTATTTCCAAAATTATTCATCAAATAATTTCGAGAAAATTGCCTAGAAAGCTTAAAATATTTTTAGAAGACTTGTCGCAATATGTGCCACACGTTTACTTTGCTGAAAAAAATTTTTTCAGCTTCTGTTGCGTGTATGGAATGCCCACCTAGGTTTTTTTCATTATTAAACTACTAAACTATTTAGTTTGACCTATACAAGAAACCTACACTAATAATTTCATTAATATCCGTCTTATAGCACAGATTTACAAAAAAAAAACTTGTTGCCATGGATATCTCTACGGATTTCCATGTTTCGAAATGCACAGATTACGAATATAATCATTAAAATACTGAATGTGCTCCAGTTTTTACGTTTTTTACGTATATTGTATTTTAAACAATAAACGGCATGTTACTAATAAAAATTATATTTCCGGTCATAATTTAGCTTCTGAGCATTTTTTTCGCGTATACAAGCGTCACTTGATCCCCACTCTCAAATCTCTCCCTCCGCAAAAGAAATGATTGAAATACACACCACTAGCATCTTAATAAGTTGCCGTGTATAAATACTTTGTTTTATTTGCTGAATGTTGATTCCAATATATTTTTATTGTCTTTTGAAATATGAGTTCGTCGCGTAAAAGGGCAAATACAACAGTTATTTATTTTGTTGCATTTTTTTTTATAACAAAAACAGTCAAGAAATATCATAGACTTTGTCAAAGAAACTTCTAAGGAATATTTCGGATTAAATATAGAAAAGCTAGATAAACCATAGATTCCTTTTAAGGTTTGTAAGTCTTGTGTTGAGTCTTTACGGTTGTGAAAGAAAGGAAAACGTTCGAGATTAGATTTCGGTATTCCCATGATCTGGATGCAGCCTAAAAATCATTTCGATAATTGCTATTTTTGCGTAGTAGACATCAAAGGTTTAAATCTAAATCTAATGTGGAGATAGCCAGACTTCTACAAAATGTCCTGTTTGGACAATGAAAATCTCCTTTGGCCTATTTATGTTTCAAAAGTAATTGATACGTTTTAAGGAACAATTACGTTGCCAAATTCACAAAAAAAGGTACAATCTACAAGTGGTAGTGAATATGAAGATGAGACTGTGCCAAAGTTGTTTTCTCAAAATTAGCTTAGTCAATTAATGCGTGGCCTAAATTTATCGAAACGAGGATCGGTGCTGTTAGCCTCAAGGCCGAAAGAAAAAAGTTTATTGGCACCGGCGGTAACAGTTAAAGCTTACAGAACGAGAAAAAGTGAGATATTACCATTTTTTTTTGTGAAAATGAAGAACTTTTCTACTGTAATGATATCGCGAAGCTACTTCTGGACATGGATTTAAAAGAATACAAATGTATTGATCGGTGACTCTTCATTAATAGCAGCAAATGAAGTTTAAAATGTGCTTTACTGCACAATGGAAATCAATTTGCATCAATACCAATCGCTCACTCAACAAAAATCAAAGAAGAATAGGAAAATATAAATTGTTTTTAGAAAAAAATCATTATATTGAATTCAAGCATCAATGGCCGATTTGTGAAGATTTGAAAATGTTTAATATCTTACTCGGCCAACAAAGTGGATACACAAAATACCCCTGCTTCATTTGTCTGTGCGACAGTAGAGCAAAGCAACTTCATTGGGAACAATATGTGTGGCCTTCGAGAAAATCTTTAACTGTCGGTAATGCCAACGCAATAAAAAAACCTTAAGTTATCGGAGTCAAAATCACACTTACACCATTACATATCAAGTTAGTTATGATAAAACAATTCGTCAAAGCGTTAGACAAGGATGAACATTGTTTTAAATATATTTATAGAAAGTTTCCTGAGCTCAGTACGGAAAAAATAAAAACAGTGGATTATTTGATGGTCCTTAAATTTCCTGATCATTTAGGGAATTATTGTGAGCAACGGGTAGAGAGCTTCCACCAGGATTTAAAGAAATGAAGGAAAGGTATCAGGGTAGATGGGATCGTCACACGACGGCAAACTACTGCTGGTCTTTAAAAAGAGTTTGATCTCTCAAAAATTATAGAAGAAAATTTTGTGAAAGGCGTTTTACTAAAGTATAACATGGGTTTTCGACATTTTTCTTTCTATTTACTTCCAATATATTATGTTAAGTTAAAAAAAATTGTAAGTAAATTTGTTATTTTTTTTATGTTTTCTGATTTTTGCAGTGGAAAATGAAAATAATGATTTAAAAATAAAACCAGAGCAAATCTACCATAATCAGTTTCATGAATTGTGAACATAAATATATCCGAAATCAATCTTATATCAAGGGCAATAAAACCACTGTTGACCAGTGTAGTTTTTGAATAAAAACCTGTGACATATGGACGAACGGACGGACATGACAAAACGATAAGGATTCCGTTTTTGATATTTTGGCTCGGAACCCTAAAAATCGTATCTGTGCTTGTATATAATATATATAGTAAGTAATAATAATAAGTAATAATTTTGTTAAACATCTTCTTCATTAATTTAAAAAGCAAAATGTCTTTTAAAAATATCATAAGTGTTGAAACTAGTGATTTTCCTTGATATTTATGTCTAAATATTATATAAGTGCTATAAAAAATAATGAGAGATAATTTTAGTTCAAAAAATCACTTGATTTTTGTAAGGCGAGAGTAGAGCACTACCTCAATGCTCCGCTCATGAGGTGGGCAATAAATGTGCGCCAGAATATATATAAAGTTTTATAAATATAAATAAAAATATTCTCAATGTAAAATGTCAGTCTTCAGAAATTCATGCTTACTACAGCTCAATATCTGTTATATATACAACAAATGCTTAATCACTCAATTCTATTGATCGACTAATTGATGCGTTATTGCGCACCGATCGGGACAATGTGTTATATCGGCGCATCACAAGCGCCACATGCTCAAAATACGTCTCTGATCAGATTGTCCTAATGCGCCAAAACAAGTTGCGTCAAAAATTGTCCAAGTATAAGTCGAGCTCACTCAAAAAGGGTTCCAAACTATAAACCACCACATTACCCCCTATATTTTTTTAGTCCAACTCAAACTTATTTATAGTAACTAATGGTAATTCATCCCATGCTCACAATGTAACATTAAAATGCAACCCAAATTTGTTTGCGGTAATTATAAGACAAAAACATTACCAAATGAAAAAAATTACGAAAAGTTATTGTAGGCTACAGTCTGAACCAAACTGCTTCATAATAATAGGCTACCATAATATAACCTTTAGTTACTACTTCTTGATAAAGTGAAACAACACATTTTACAAAAAAAAAAATTTGATGGGAATTTAAGGACTTATAATTACTATTTAGTTTTTCCTTTAAAATATGAGTGAGATTTATTTATTCCGTATTTTCTTTGACAAGTAAAGTTTTAATAATTTCATAAATAAATAGGGAAATGCTTGATTTTCATATATTTCCTTTATTACCTTTTAAATTATATATTTTAAAGTTTATAAAAAAAAATATTTGTATTTCTAAATACAAAATTCATTCATTTGATATGTCACACGATGAATGTACTTGTTAAAAAATATGTTTTTAATTTCTTGATTGGCTCCTAAAAGAATTTCCGTTCGTAAAAAAAATTTAGTTCGCAATAACTAAAAAAAAATGACATTATACGTTCCTTATTTCATCGTATAAATCTATGCATACCAAATGGCATTCTTTTTCGTCCATTACAAGCAGAGGACAGACGGACATACACGAGAGTGATATAAGGTTTGCTGTAAGAATTCCATTCTTGGGTATGCAGAACCCCAAAAAACAAAGCTTGTGATGCCTATTGTAGACAAATAAATAGTCAAAACCATATCAAAACACTAATTATACTCGCGACTCAGTACAGTACAACGTACGAAACTTTGCCGCTTTGAATTGCCTACGAACGATGCAATGCGTAAGTTCAATATTCCCCGACCCTTCCGCCTTCTCTCCCACTTGTTTATTTTAAGGGGTTGCGATGCTTTCGTGACCAGCTTCACAGCGGCAAAGTTTCATGCGTACAAATGAAATATCATGAATATTAGTGCGACATAAAAGCTTCTTTTCATGCACCTCGTGTCGTGGAACGTCCACGGATATGAACGTGAAACTTTTTTGTTTCGCCGTTCACTTCGCGGGCGGCGGGTCACACGAAGCTGACCGCGCGAAAAACAACTACTGTGGTCGAGTCCACAGAACGCCGCGTCTAGTGTTTGTTTATTGCCATGGCACAACAACATCAACTCACCGGAAACTGTACGCGTTTAAAACTAAACGGGAAAACGCTTAAAGGATAAGAACTCACTGGCCTGCTCCACTTCCCTTCTACTTCTATTATGTTACTTTGTAGAGAGGTGTACTTAAGTTCTCGTTCCGTCACATAATTTTGAAGGGCTTAAGTTTTGTAGAAGAATAATCGAGATCATTTCTAGCGATTAATTTTGTGTTCTATCGCATAAAATGAATCTCTAAAAATCTAGGTGCACTAAGTAAGTCTAAACATTTGATGGAGTCATTTTGCGCCATATTACAGTTTTCACAGAATTATAGAAACTCTGAATCTTTGTCTCTAACATGAGTATATTTCAAAAATATATATTTTTTCTCGATTTAGATGACATAAAACCCAAATGTGGCTAGAGACCCATTTTTTTTTTGTGAATACCTTGTGATAATCTGTTAAGATTTTTTTTAATACCATATTAAGCAAATGAATATATAAAAAAATCTACCGCGCCTCGTTATGGTAAATATATTCAGTTTGCTGAAACAACGTCTGTCGGTTATTATACTGCTATTTTTGAGCGGTTGTGTATACAGTTTTCGTTAATTTTTTGCGTATTTCGCCCAAGATATGCAACATGCTTTAATTTTTTTGAAAACCAAAACAACTAATTGCTTGAATATGATTTATCTATTCTGATTAATATAGATATTTTCATAAAAAATCAAAGATTATATATGTTTTTTTAATTAAACCAATATGTATTATGAATACAAGTCATTTTGTTTCATGAATATAGAATGCATTAATAACTTTAATAAACTAACTAAAGTACCACCTTCTCGACTAATATAAATATGAACTATCACCTCGACAAAACAAATGTGTGAGTGAACTTATTTTCAATCGCTCAAGCTGTGATCACTAACAGGCGCACCAACTATAAGTATATAAGAATAATTAGCGAGCATAGAGCCAGAGTTTCGATTTTTTTTTTGATAAAAGCCTTCATTTTAACAATACTCAAACTAGACGGCAACACTGCAGCTGCATTGTACATCGCCCACCAGCCTGGTACTACAAGATTGTTAAGCTCGCTGCGGTTCGACCTTTTAATTAATAGTACTTACACAGGTCTAGTGGCTTTAGAGCGATGTCTGCGCCCGACCGCCGACGACGACGAGGTTGTCGATAATAAAGATGCCCTTTGTGGAATTTGTTGACGTTTATTGTATAGAACGTGATTTAATTATCGGTCTCTTTGTCTTGTTTGTTATCGCATTACGGGAAAATTATTATGTCATCTTCACGGATCGGTAAGCAAAAATTAGTACTTAAAACAATTATTAATGGCTTCTTTACCTAAATATAATATTAATATAATATGTAATTATACTAAATGCGTGTGTAAGTGTGTGCGTGTGGGTCTGTATGTATTTGTGACTAGTGTCATCTGGCGCCGACATTAATGGATTCGTCTTCTTCGACAATGTTGGTTAATAATTTATTAACCAACATTAATTAATATAATACTGCATTATATTAATTAATGTTGAATTAAAATTACTAGATAAGTTAAATACAAGTTTACAAGAGCATAATTATTGTTTGAGATACTTATCTAAGAGAAAAAGAATTTAGAAATGGAAAATTTTCAAATTACGTAAAAGTGTTTTATAATTATTAAGGCGTCTTATATATTATTTATTTTGTATGTACTTATGATAAGTGAACGATATTTTGGTATGCAGGCTTGAAAACCACGAAAGTATTAATATTTACAAAACAACGTTTATATATATAACGAAATTGTGATATGAAATAACCCTATATCATTATTTATTTGCCGATTGCATCACATCTACGATTAAAAATAAACTTCGCGAAAACATCTGTTCAAAATCAGAGCAACGAATCCATTTGTAGAGTTTGTACAAACACACTAACAGATGAATTTAAAACGATAGAAACACCGGCGTCGTAGAATGGTGCGTTAGGGGAAAATTTCTCAATCTACATTTTTATACTACGCCAGCATTCTGTATACAATTCATCACGCTGTAGGTCAAAGAAGTATTCTAGCAACTGACATCATATGATATTTAATAATTTTAATATTTATTGTGGTTTAAAAGATGTTATTATAAAAGTTTGCTGCTTTAAAAAGACTTTTATAATAACATCCTCGCAATGTATTTTTTATATACTTTTACTTCAATAACGCTTAAAACTGAGGAATTGTAAGCAATGTTATTCGTCACTGAGCTGTTTATATCAGACATTCACGCTCTGAATAAAACAAAAGGTTTTTAACGCAGCCATTAGATTAAAAAAAAACAGAAATGATTTCGCTTTATGTCGATTGAAATAACTTGCCTGCTTATCAGCGCAATCCCAAGGCGAATATACATTCCTGTCATTATGGGAATTTTTGACTTCGAAAAAGAGTTTAAATTGAATAAATGAATTTGATGTACACCAAACGTTAACACTTGCGCATGCGGCGACATTCATAAATAATGCCGAAAGTACGGACAACGAAGGACAGGTCGTCGCAGTCAACGAAGTGGCCTCCTTCGCCGAAATAAAGGGGCGAAACTCGATTTCACCCCGACTCGGGATAAAATCGCCATAAGTAATTTATAGGCATAATAAGAGTCAGCCGACGGGACAGATTGCCTTTTTGTGTTGCGGCCCTGACCTCGCGCGTCACTCGAAATTAACGAAACTTGGCCCATGTCGGTTTAATAACTATGAAATTGGAGGGCCGGCATGGAGCTTTTAATCTAACGATATTGTTTACGGAGTCAATTTCATTAGTTTCACGGAGAGGATTTTGTTGAAATAGCCATTCGCATATATTTTATACACACGATTACTGTAATATGATACGTATAGCCTATCTATTCGGCTGTTGTTTTATGTATCCACTTTCGCCAACATCACAATAAATATTATAAATGTAAAAGTAAAGTTCGCCGATTTAGGTCGCTGTCACGTTTCCTCGCACGGAATTCCAGTGTACTTGAGATTTGGTTTACGTGACTGTGAAATACTTAGTACACTTTTTTTGGTCGAGACAGAATTGGGATCGGTATCGTAACAGGTTGGAAGCGAGATCAGAACCCGGATCCAAAATGTTATGGTGACGTGGAAGCTGATTTTTGGTTCATGTGGAAATCGTCACAGGAGACTACTTTCAAATGTGGAATTGCCGTATACAGATTACCGAAACATGTAAAGTGATGGTCAAATTCTGCATTCTCACTCACCTATGGAAATTTAAAATAGTTTCTATTTTGTGAATGTGAATAGGTATGAGAATACCTGTAACATTTTAAAAGGAAAATGTGGAGTTTAAAGCTTATAAATCTGGAATAAAAAGACTATTGGGGGATAGCATTGAGGGGACTGTTAGTCATACAGTGGAATCTCAATAACTCGAATGTCAAGGGAAATGCAAAAAAATTCGAGTTAACGAGTTTTCGACTTAACGAAAACTTCGAGATACACACGAGTATGACTGTGTCGACAAGGAACAAACATAACGTTCACAGCTGTGTTACTTAGAAAGTTTGATGAATGTATTCATTCATTGCACGTGTACAAGACGAAAACAATAGATTAGAAGCCCCGAATCCGAACATTGATTTTGGAATTCATTGCTATTATTTCGGGAAATTCCAAGTAAGACGTCATTATATTTTACCAAATACGATTTACAGAGTCTCCTTTTTGAAATTCGAGTTATAAAGTATAAATATGTATTATCAATACTTCGTAGAGAAATAACATTTTGTTCGAGTTACAAAGTCTAAATAATTCGAGATACCGCGTATTTAGGGGTTCATCGGAAGAGAATGGCAATTTTTTTCGGCTTACTGAGGATTTCGACTTAACGAGGTTCGAGTTATTGAGATTCCACTGTATTTTCATTGAAGTAAGGATCTAGCCATCATAATGATCTAAATTTAACGTTTGATAATTAATACTGTGTACTAGGATGCACATGCATATCACACGAAAGTAGTTTGACAATTGTCATAGTTTGGAAATTGAGAACACTCAGTTAGTGGTTTCTTTTGATATTTTTCATTTCATACTAATTTCAATTCCCGTCTCATAAGAATTGAAAAATTTCTCACGTGACTATTTCCAGATGATCCGGGAATCGCCTCCCAGGATCTAAAGTCAAATCCGGTGCGAGACGAGAACGAATTTAAATCAAAAGATCAAGGATTTTTTTGTCTGTCGCGCGAACAAGAAAATGAAAGGTTAAGTAAAGTTATTTAATAAACACATCGTGTTACAAGTAATACAAACGAGAATACGGTGGCTTTGTAGTAACATCCGCAACACACGTAGTTCATCTATGCTGGCTACAGAAATAATAACGCGATATTTAGTACTCGAGACGCTAGCTGCGGTCGCGAGTGATGTTGACAATTTTGTTATATATGTTTATTTTTATCAAATATATATGTGGTAAGGGAAACCTGTCGTGTACAATGATGATATTATTTGTAGACCGAGGTAGATACGTTACTCGGTTTCTTATAACGTTGATACAAATACGAGAGATAACTGCCTCGAGATTCGTGAAAATTGAGTATTCCTCAGATCTTGACGTTTCAGGTTCTTAAAAATAAATTTTAAACATTTTTTGAATAATATCAGCGTATATGAATGCAACATTGTGCGTGATGATAAAAAAATCGAAAAATGTTTTTTTAGAATACTCATTATACAACTCCATCGATACATTTCAAAATTAACTAACTCTGTCGATGGTTTCGTTTGAGAAATATCGTTGACAGAAAATTTAAAATACTAGCCAAGATCATGTCGGACCGTGCTCATTATAGGGTTCCGAAGCCATTATTACAAAGAAATGTACTACAGGTGAAAAAAGTATGTTGTTATACTTTTTCCATGTTTCCCACACAAAATAGTTATCGGCACATTAGTCGCCTATAACTAGAAAAACAAATAGGTATGTCGGCTATTACTAATAAACTGGTGTGAATTAAAGTGCATCAGCAAAATAGAATATCTTCATGGCATTTACGTCCTTTTGTTGAGAAGCACAGTTTTTCGGCAATAACTAAAAAACAGTATACTCCATTATGTTCACAATAACATTTTCGTTATTTTTTTCATATTCTTGCACATACGGTTTAGAAAATAAAGGAAGGAGCACATTTTTGCTGTTTTCACTGTGATTATTTCCGAAATCATACAAGTAATAAGAAAAATTGCTTAAAAACCTTATTTAAAAAAAACTGTCGGAATATATGTCATATGTTGATGTTTGCTGAAAAAAAAAATTTTTCAGCTTCTATTACATGTATGGAGTGCCTCACCTAGAAATATTTACTTTTGTTATTTAACTACCAAACTAAGCAGCGGCTTATACAATACACATTATATAAATTTTATTAACACGTCTTACAGTTTTTGAATGAATAAAATGCCTGTGACATACGAACGGATGGACGGATGATCAGACAGACGAACATGACGAAACTATAAGGGTTCTCATTTTGCCGTTTTAGCTTGGAACCCTAAAAAGAGTTTTCTTAAAATAACGTGAATTTCTTGATATATTAATGTTTGATATTCGCTCATCCTTTTTTGTGTAAAAACTACGTCGAATGCCATATATTAAAATCAAACAACGTATTCTCGAAAAATATTGTAGTTGAAAAATTAAAAAAAAAAAGAAGTTTTTAATTCCTATATATGTTTGAACTCGAAGAGCTCAAAACGTATTAGGACTATATTTTTGAGCTCGGAGAGTTTGAAAAAGCAATAGAATTGATATTTCGAGCATGATAAGTTCAATAATTTACTGCTCCTTTATTTTTGACACTTTGAGCTCGAAAGTGGCAAGAAGTTCCAGGGATGGCCTGCAGGGTCAATCGTTTACAGATTTTTTGTCAAATTTTGTGACAAATATTCTTTTGATGACACACTGACGTCAATTCTGTTATTCTTAATTTTTTTTTAATTATAACACTTAAATAACTTTTGGAATCTAAAAACGGTTTGATCCTTAATATCACACAATAAGAACATGTAAGTATGCCAATGATGAACTTATACATCATTTCTATAAAGGGCCTATGTGTTCTTTTTCTGGGCTAATTTCCGAAAAGGTTGAATATATTTTAATGAAATTTTGAACACAAATACATATACCTCTGATAAAAAAAATCATATAATAGTATAAATAAATATTTATTAATTTATACTAATCTATGAAACTGTACGTATGCTATTTTTATATAATTTTACTATATAATTTATTCCTTCACGCACCTAATGCACACACATCGTTCTTCAATTTTTACTTTAACTGTTTGTCTCTTTGTTTGTTCGTCCGAGCTGATCTCCGAGAAAGTAGAATGGATTATAATCAAGTTTTAAATATAAACAACCTTAATTGAGTATGTATATTTTTGTTTTGTTTGCGTACCTAAACCAGCATTTTAGTTTATTAGTATGAAACTGATGTTATGTTGTATTCGCAAACGGGAAAGTTTCTGAAAACAAAACTAGTACTTGTACGCGACTTTGTCTGCATATTTGTGTTACTGAACCGATTCCGAAAATGCTTTTACCAACAAGAAGCTACCTGAGTTAAATAGACTTAATAAGTCGCCTTGACTTCATCTGCGTATTTGTGACATTACAGATTTTAGAAATTCTTTTATTTATAAAAAGCTGCACTATCCTCGACTAGTAAAGATTACATTTTATATCGATGATAGTATTTGCCCCGCTTTTGCGATCGTACTTAGGATGAAAAGCAAATTTGAGTATCGAAACCGGAAGGGATCGAAATCGAGAACGAGACCAAGGTCGAACTACGATTAGAATCAGAAACATGATCGGAATCGAAATTGGAAACAGTACTGAAATCAAATTTGGAAACAAGACCGCGATCGAGAGCGGAAACGGAATCGGTGTCCACCTGATCAAGACCGGGTTCGTAATAAAGAGCGGGACCGCGGTCGGCATCGACAATGAGACAAATTGGCATCGAGAGCGAAATCAGCATTAGATTATAGAACGGAATCTATGTTCCATTCTCTAATCTAATCTTGATCCCGCTCTTGATCATGATCTAAATCTCTATCGGTATCATGATTGAGAGCGTCGTGGGTCGACATACTAGATGAAGGAATTCATCTAATTCCACACGGCCGGAGACGAGGGTGGAAGCTTGTCTATTAAATTAAAACAACAATATTTAATATAACTTTACTTTATTTACAAATTTAGAATAACAATATAGTCAGAATTTGTTTATTTTTTTATGAAAAATTATCTAATGGCAAGTTAGCTAAACTGTTTAGTGAGTAGTTATTTATGTATTATCTTCATTTTACAAGTAATTTATTGTTTTTATTGCATTTGCAAAATATGTTATGAATAGATGTACAAATTATATGAATGTACTAAAATTTGTTTTATTGTTTCTTAAATCACTGTAACAACTATGACAGCGTGTGTTGTTCAGAATACCTATTATCTTGCTTTAAATTAGTAGGAAACTTTTTAAAATTACCATTAAAATGGATGATTTGGAAGCGCTTGTATTATCTAGTTCGACTAATGGTTCAGATATTTTAATTCTGTACATAAAATAAACATCTACAAGCTACAATTTTCGATGAATATTAATTAGAAATAACTATGTTTTAACCCAATTAGTTGTTTCCACCCTAGTCGTTGTTAGGCGCTAAGCAACAGTACCTCGCGTCGTTTCAAAGTCCGCCACTGTTTGCATATTTTTGTTCACTCTCATATAATTTTTTATATGATTTATTTTATTTATTTAATAATATTTTTATTGTCTAATTTACATTAAGCATATAATTTTTACCCACAATATGAATCAAAAACCATATTAAAAGCACTATATAAAAATGTTCAATAGCTATTAAAAAATGGCAAAAAAATGTTATATTTAGGTAATATTCATTACCTATGTTATGGAGTGTATTGTACTCTTATACAAAATACTCTAATAGCTTATATTTAATTAATTATGAAGGCAAATTATAAATAAAACGAGTCATTGATTATTATCGTAAATAATTTAGATATAACTAGTATTTGCAAAACCACATCAGTTAGAATTACGAAATAAATAAACATCGCAATAAGCTTAAAGTAACAAATTTATTGTTTAAATTATGTGAGTTTTAGTTTTAATGATTTTTCTTTTAAGATTGCGTAGCACGTGAACAGACTTTAGTAACGTGGATTAATTTAAATTTAATATTTGGGTGTGAAGATATGTTAAATAGAAACAAGGGGTCAATAGAGTTTATAAAAAATTCCTAAAAGATTTTCATTTAACCGAAGTCAGTAATTAACATATTATTGGTAATTTTCATAATATGACATTAATTACCAGCACACAAAAAATTGGTTGTCTGTAAAGTCGGTTTACAGACGATAATTTTATATGATAACAACATAAAAAAACATTGATGAAAAATTGCATACTTTTATGAATTGAATTGTATTAAAACCTATTATTACTGCACTCGCCAACCGATGCTACTTTTTTTAATAATCAAAGAACAAATAGACGAAATTATATAGCGAATCAAATTCTTATAATGCAAGAATGAATTACCTTTTTTGCCGCAATTGCTGTTGTAGTAAATAATGGAACCCACATTAACTTTTCACTTCACTTTATTGACAGTTTACAAAACTGTTCACGTGTAGGTTGTGTGCGGCCGCTGTCTCTCTTCTACTCGGACGCATCGGCCGATGGAGTGGAAGAGAGTTATCTATCTCTCGCGTCACAAGCCGAACGTTTAGGCCGATCGTGCCTCTTTATCGCTTGTTCCGCGCTCTCGCTTCCACGTTCGGCTCAGGTGGAACGTGACAATGAGTCATGCTTTTTCGTGCATGCAGCCGGTGTTCATCGATTTATAAGACTTTATTACAAGTTTTAATTGACTTGCAAAAAACCATCAAAAATGACTAAAGATTGCAAAAAATTACAATTATCCTAACGAAATTTTTAAGACTGGATCAAGTATGCTTCTTATGTATTTCGATGTGCTGAATCCGAATCCGAAGTTGGTTTAGTTTGTTAACTCTTCAAATAAAAAAAAAATCATAGTGGATAGCAAAAAAAGTGCTGAAATTCCCTAAAAATCGTAAAAATTGTAGTTATACAAATGAAGAAAATATTTTTTAAGTATTTTATGGCACTGAAATTGGATTCAGTATCCAAATATCAAAATCCGAAGTTGGTTTAGCTAGTACACCCACCAACTTTGAGTAAATTGTGAAAAACGCTTAAAAAAGCTAAAAATCGTAAGAAAAAAAAAACACGAAATACGTACTAGATAACATTCTAAAATCGTATTTTTCTTGGTCACAGTAATGAACTAAAATGATTTCGTTCAAATTATTCTATAACATTTATATTTGAGGTCCATCGGAAATTCCTTCTTTAGCAAACATTCAGGAACATCCATCAGTGGTGTTGATTGCTTGTGTCTGCAAACAACTAAAAAAAACTTACAGCAATTTACAGATTGTATTAGATAAAATAAAGTATTGGGAACATCAATGGAAAATTTTTGGTGATCTAAAAATTTCGACCCTACTTTTAGGTTAACAATTGGAGTTTACAAAATATCCCTAGTTTTTATAGTTGTGGGATGATAGGGACAGAAAAAAATCACTGTGCTAATAAACAATAGCCAACGAGAGCAAAATTTGGTAGAAGTTCTCACAATGTCATACGAACAACATCGATTGATACTTCTAAAAATTTGCTACATATTAGTCTAGGTCTCATAAAAGTGTGTCAAAGCTCTTGATGAAAATGGCGATTGTTTCCAGTACTTAAGAGAACAATTTCCTGCAATAAGTGATGCATAGTTAAAAAAGGGAGTTTTCGACGAATTCCGGATTCGGACTTTATTTGATGACATAAATTTTGTTGAAAAAATGAACGACATTGAGAGAGCAGCTTGGATAAGTTTTAAAAATGTTTACAAAGCTTTTTGGGAAATAATAAAAGTGAAAATTTTAGGGCTTTAGTTGAAGAGTTGCTGGAAAATTACAAAAAAGTAGATTGCTAGATAAATCTTAATTAGTACTTTCTACATTCTCATTTCAGCTACTATCCTGAAAATTTTGGAGAATAAGTGAAGAACAAGGAGAATGACTGCATCAAGGCATAAGTGAAATGGAGACTAGATATCAAAAAATTGGAACGTCAACATGGTGGCAGATTTTTACTGTACGCTCAAAAGAGAAATACCGAGTGAAAATAGGAAACGAAAAAATAATCCGTAGGTCATTTGAAGACAAAAGAGTTCGATAGAAGTGAATAGCACTGTAGAATCGATGAATGTCATTTTTTTTTTATTTTAATTACGATTTATAGATGCTATAATATAATTTGATTGGAATCATGTTTAGATCATTGCTGTAAGAAAGAAAAATACTATTTTCGGATGTTATCTATTAGGTATTTTATAACTATTTTTTTACGATTTTTTTTGCTTTTTTTGCATTTTTCCACAATTTACTCAAAGTTGGTGAGTGTACAATCCAAACCAACTTCGGAATTTTAATATTCGGATTTTGAATCAAATTTTAGCGCATCGAAATACATAAAAAATATTTAGTCTAGGTTAAGAATTTTTTTTTTATTTGCATAATATCATTTTTTATTATTTTTTAGCGACTTATAGCGGTTTTTCACCATTTACTTCAAATTTGGAGAGTTGATGAGCTAAACCAACTTCGAATTTGGATTCAGCACGTCGTAATATATAAGAAACATATTTGATCTAGTTTGAGAAAAATTTTTTGTTTGTATAATTGCAATCTTTTGCAATTTTTAGCCATTTTTGGTGGTTTTTTGCAATGCACTCAAAACCTGGACCTGTACGGGTCAAACGGATCTCGGGTTCGGATTCTGCGCATTGAAATATATAACCCTTGGTGGGTCTGGTCAAATGCACATACAACTTTTTTTTGTGTATGCCGTTGTTATTACCGTATTTCTTCTTTTAAGTAATCTTTGCTAACGGCGAATGACTTACAATAATTACGTTATCCATTCTATCTGTTATAAATGTAAATTACATTTTGTATTTCTTCTGTCTTCGTTTTTTATGTAGCATTTGAATAACGCCATAAAGTCTACTAATTAATTATGTAATTTTAGCCTCTCACGCCCTAATCCTAAGTTAAATTAACAAGCATAAATTATAGTTAACCTGGGAGTTGAGAGACTGAAATGTTACTGGAAAGGGTACTTATTTACTTTCGCAGTAACTTCATAAGTGAACACTTCGAAGACCTTATAATAAGAGAAATTCCTTTTAATTTAATTATCATCTTTAATTGAAGGCTTAGATAAAGTTTTATCGCTCATGGAACAAACCCTGTCGCTTAAGACTGAGTTTAATGTTGTTATAGGCGCTAAAACGATGTCTTGTTTAAAACTTTAGGTAAAGTTGATCAATAATTAATTAAGAAACGGAAGTTTGACTCTCAATTTTCAAATAACTACGCTTTTATAATTTCATTAATGTGATTTTAAAATTTCATAATATCAATACTGACATTATGAATATTTCATTAATTTACAAAACCTTCTTTAGTAATGACATCGAAGACAAATAACTATCATACCGACTTCATTTTAAACGAAAGCGTGGTAGAAGATATTATAAATATGGCGTGAAAGCACCACTGAGAAATGTGTCACAAAAATTTTATAAAAGCAATAATACCATAAATTATATTTTAGTGAGTTGTTTTCACGTATAAGTTGATTTTTCTGAGTAGAGTTACACATTATCCTTGCTTTATGCCCTTTTAGAGTACTTTTTATAGACGAAAAATCGAGTAAAAGCAAAACGTGAATCTTATTCCGTCTTGAGTGACACAGCTTAGCATGAATTCGGGGGAGTTGCGTGAATTCGCTTTAGGATTAGATAAATGAAGTGTGGAGCTTTCAGTATTAAATCTCACAAGGACTAAGGACTCTAGTACTAAGAAATTGAATTGAATATGAAAGTGATTGATAAATAATTACAAAGAGGGGTTGACGAAAATAACAAAAAGAATGAAATTTGCCACTTGGTACAAAACATTTTTTTATTTACATTAAAAAAATTACTCATACATAATAATACTATTTTTAGTATAAAAAAAACGTTATTGTCGATTAAATATAAAACTACAGGTTTAACGTTGCTAATTTTTACAGATCTTTTTTCAGATCTAATGATGATTAATATTATTAATTTTCATTAATATCTAATCATTTGCTCAGCGCACGCCGATAAACCGACCGAGCAGCTCTTTTTCTACCGAATCGAATCACTAATATCGTCATTGCTGAAATTCTGTAAGTGCTAGGGCAATTTTTGGTATACAAAATTTTAGATGTGAAACATCTTTAGGCGCGCGCCACCGTGATGATCACGAAGCGTAACGGCGTTGCACAGGTAAGTATGCTATGCAGGAGATATATAAATATTGGTATAGTTTTCTATAAATGAATTAATTGCATTAAAAAAAATTATGCATAAAACCTATATGGAATAATTTCGATGTTTCACATCTAACAGACGTCCCGCGACGGCTACATTTTTTTAATGTTAAGAAACAATAGTTAAAATCACATCCAAATTCGTTCAGTTATTTTCGAAATTAATGCACAAAAATATGAGAGACAGAAAGACAAGCGTACACCGCGCGTAGACAGAAGATGACGGTTCGGATCCCACTCCAACCTCAAATCCGATTTCAAATTTGACGTAGATCCCGAATTTATTCATACACTCGGTCGTAGCTCGTTTTACGTTATGCGTAGACACGAAAAACCTTTCGTATTCACATTATCAGACGGCATCTTCAAAAGTTTTTTGGACTATTTGGACAAATATCAAATTCTATTTGTTACCGCAATACAGATCACATGCATAGAAAATTATATATATATATATAGACGAACTGACACACAAGGAAACGGAACGATGATTTATATAATAAAACTCACTCACGCGATAGGTCCGACATTAGCATGATTAATGTGTGTATTGTATTAGGTATACGAGAAATTATTTATTAAAACAAATAACTGTAAAACATAGGCCGTTGTATTGTTTAGTTTCTACGTAATTTGAACGTTCTTGGCAACGTTCTGATCGAGGCGGTTCGCCGTACCCTATCCTATATTTCACACGGCACACTGATCCAAAAACGTGTGTACACCACGAATCCCAACTCTAGATAGAGCGGACAAGATAGGTTTCTATTAGCTATGAAACTTCGTATCGACTTTTGTTGCCATTAATCAAACAAGATGGAAGTTTTAGTGGTAACTTTATGTTCAAACTAAGTACGTGATTTTATTTGGAAGTATGGGTAAGGTACATTGAGGTTATTCTGTCGATGAAGATGTTTTCTGACAGCTTATTGACTATCCTTCAAAACAGAGAAATTATTTATATACGTATGACTAGAACTAAAAATTATTTAAGAAAACAAGGCCTTTACACCTCAGGCAGATAATCAAATGGTAATTCGTACTCTGACTGTGCCAATTAAAGTTTAAGAGAGTGCACGTTCTTTTGAATCATTAACATAGAATAGTAACTTTCCAAAACGGCCTATATGCGATTAGCTATCATATTCGGCTTGTATTTAAGTGAAATGCATAATTTTTTTGAGACTTACATCGATAGGTACCTCCCATAGTTTCATTTAAGTACTCCATGATTATAGGAAAAAAAACGGTGACACCATCGCCTAAAACGGCTAGTCCAAGAGCCAGTAACACCCGTTTCATGACGTGCTTGATGCACATTGAAATTTTTATATTGTATTTATATTGGATTGAGAGGTAGATTTACCTGTGTTTGCCTGGCCTATCCTGGGACACCAGGTACTGCGCATAAAGAACAGGTGTAAAAAAATTAATTCCGAAAAAAGTGTTTGATTCACAGGCCAACAAGTAAAAATTGAAAATTTGGACTATTTTAAAAATAAACTTCCTTACATAATATATGTAGAAGATGTCAAAACTTCTATTCCAGGATTTCTAATTCTTCGCAAATTTGAATCTAGGCAAAATAAAATTTTTAGAAACCAGACGAAACAAGGGAGATTTCTCAGAATCTCATTGCAAAAATACAGAGTGCCGAGATCTCCTGCTGTATTCAATTTCGCTCAATATAGAATACAACTACTTTAACGGCACTTCGCTTACACCTCAGACGGTGCTCATTCGAAGCTGAAAAGTATTTGCGATGTCGTGTCTAACAAAAAACATATTGAAGATGCGCCTTCCGATTTTCTCATCCGAAAAATTTCTAACGCCTGGCGAACGCGCCCGGCGTGCGGCCAAAATGACGCTCACTCTAACAGAATTCTGAAATGTGTGGGCCTTTGATACGACACGTATTCTAGAATGCCTTTTATATAATATATATATATATATATGTATATTATTATTATTATTACAACCAGCTCGAAAAATTGCAAAATTTATTGTTCATTGATTAATAGTGAATAAAAGAGACATGATGTGTTATTGTCGTATCTTCAATAGTTTATAAGTCATTTTGATTGCAACGACAACAGAGGACGTGAAAATAATGAGTTTCGAGGCGCGAAAATACTACAAGTTATAAAGAATCTGATCTGTAGCTATTTGAAAATGGATACAAGAAGCGAAAAAATCTCAGATTTGTAATTTAACAATTATTAGATTTTTATGGTATCGTAAATCGTTTAAAATTTACTTAATTAACAATAGCATAACTAATTGATTAAATGGCGAAAGAATTTTTTTTCCGTAGGATTATTGTTCTTTAATGTTTTCCAGTGATGCTTAAATTTTTTCATTCCTTAATACACATATTTAGTTAGTTAAACAATTGTTTTTTCTTAACGTGTAAACAACGTGAAGCGCTCGCTGCCGCTGCGCAACCCGTTTTTTGTCCTATTTCTACTGCACAATTAAAATTATAAATATCGGTTGTAAAGTTCACGGTATTAAAACTTTTTTTAAGAAATTTACACTTGTTTTAGGATCTTTTTTCAAATTTTAGATATCTCAAATAGTTTTGCAACTTTTGCAATTTTTTCGAGCGGGCTTTGGTATTTTTCAAAGTTTCTAGATATTATTCCGAATCAAATGACACCTCAATCATAATTTTCGGTGAAAAGTAACCCAAATAAGTGGAAAACGGCATTTGCGAACCAGACTGGGTTCGCTCGTTGTCTACGGTGTGTTATTTTTATCAGGGAAATATCATGATCTAATTTTTGGGACGAAAATAGCATAAACAAACGGTATAAAGAAATTCTATATCTTATATTACTTCGGGGTATTAACTATTACCATACCAAAGTTCATCAAATTCTGTCCAGTAGTTTTTTTGGAGTTCACAAACAAATTGACGGACGACAGACGAAAGGTCTAAAAATCATTAAAACGTAATCTGTCAACATTTCTAATATCCCCCAAAGCAGTTTTTCTCAAATATTTTTAATCTGTAACTTTTTTCTTCTTGCTGTCTTATCATATAGATGATCTATCACTGATCTATTCAAATCTAAATGTCAGACTTTAATTACATCGTGATTATATAGAGGTAGTTTGTGCTTGAGATGCGTTAAATTGCGTGGGCTATAATAATTTGTTTCATATGTGAAGGATCCAATACTCTAGCCGGGTCGCATATGCTTTCACCCGCTTTGCCAATTTTGCGAGCTCTAAATAGGATCAATGTCTCTCCGCACACATGCAGATTAAATTGATTTTACCTCGCAAAGTACTGGACGTCACCGCTCATAATACTTCGTAGAAAAAATAAAACAATGTTTTGAACCAGTTTAATCTTATAGTGTCAAACATCAGATTTGAATTTTTAAATATAATTCAAATTCATTCTATTCGGACAATTAAATTGAGTTTTTGCAAAAAAGTAGTTTATCGATATCCATCATCACATAGCATCGTGGTAATTTGATTAATTTATTTGGTAATTAATTTGATTTGGTAATTTGACACAGATCGTCCCATCAGTTTTCTAATTATGTTCTGGAAATAAACGGTCTTTATTTAACCTTAAAATACAAACTCTGCGTATTGTCATTCCCTCTTAAATAATCTATATGCGAATGAACAGGTCCAAAATATATTGCCCACAAATAACCTACACTCAAAAAAAATTTGGTTGCTTCTATCAAAATTGTGATTCCTGTGATCAAGTATCTTGATTCCATACGATCCTAACAAAATCTTAGACGTTTCAAATAAGATGATTTTGATTGATTATCATTATTCAATGGACTAGTCAACTGTATTGCTCTTATTATTATAAGTGAACTAAAGCAATTTAGATCTTGTTTAGTATGAATATGGAAAATGGCTATACAGACCGACTTATCTTAACAAATTCAATTAATACATAGTCAATATCAACAATAAAATTATTATAATAACTAATTCACTTTAATAAATTCAACTAAGACCATGATCAGTACCAACATAGAAATGATTATAGTAATTGATTCAGCTTAATAAATTCAATTTAGAACTTGTTACATTTGAACAACATAATATTTATTATAATCAAATTCATTTATTTGAATTAACTATGAATCATGTTTGATACTAATTGGTAACATTATAATGACAACTAAGTTATTCTTGTTTAAATCCATTAACAACTTTTTCCACCATCTCATTTTAAACTGACTTTTAAGAAAAAGTCTCCTTTAAAATTAGCTTTTCGTCCCACATTCTCTTTTTAACAGTCTTTAGGGCTGAAAAGCGTTAAAAGAAGAACGTGGAACGTAAAACTAATTTTAAAAGTGACCTTTTGTTAAAATTTATTTTAAAAGGAAATGGTGGAAGAGACCAAAAGTAACATTTTGTTTAATTGACTAAGGTTAAATAAATTAATAAATCTCCCTCAACCCTGAGAATGTCCATGCGTTCATATATGACGGGTTGTCCGAAAGTGCACTCTTAATCACTTATAAAGTTATAACGTGTCATTGATAGTTGATGTGTTCCACAATTAAGAGTGAACTGACATACGACATATAAATTAGGACAGCACCTTGAGTCCTAACTCAAACGTGATCTCAAAATTGAGTACGATTTATCAATACAGGCCTAATATATTATAATCACTTTGAAAATTAGTGCCAGCATGACATTCTGCTCCACCCGTAACCAGCCTCGATCGTAGTTAGCACGGCCGTTTGCTGTTCTATATTATATATATAAGCAATTATAGAAAAAACCAAAGTTGATATCAATGCTATAAGAAGAAACATGAAGTAAAATCTATTTATGCTCAAATTATCACAGTTTATAAATAATTCATAGAATATATCACATTTAAAAAATTTGACTACATGTCAAAAATTAAATCCTAAGAAAATACGAGTTGCACTCTGAGAGTGCCAGCAGAAGTGAAAACTCGAACATTAACGTTGTGCATTTTTTGAATATTTTGGAATGATTAGGGAATAATTTCGCATGAAATGCTTTATTTATCAGTATAAAAGTAATATCATTTATGTGGTAAAATACAATATTCATTCATTGTGCTATCGTACAAAAACATGACAATTTATATTACATTAAAAATTTAACACTTCAGAACTATTACATTTACACAAATTTCACAAGTATCCAGACGGTCGAGCCATCACCAGTCACCATCCGTGGATGCGCGTAGCAGGCTGTAGTACAGCTGTAGTTGTAGTACGGCGGGAGTAGACATATATTTTCGCGGCGTGGTAGAAAGTGAGGGGGATATTACTTCCTCTCCTACGCTGCGCCGGCGGTGTCCATCCCACCGTCTTATGAATTTTCGATCAGGTCACGTATCCCTGACACGAGTTTAACATTTTTCACCGATCCCAAAAAGTGCAAAACACCGCTAAAGAAGTTCTCACTTCAATAAATCTCATTATTTACTGTAATTGACATATGTGACAAATTTTAGATAAAATAAAATAAATTGTAAGAAAATACTTGTAGTACAGCGCAACGTTATATATTTTTTGCTATTGTTAAAACATTTATTTTACAAAGTATACGCGATGTTAATGAATAGTAGAAACTACCAACATTCTGTGCTGTGTTTGGTTCGTTCTTTGGTTCCTTATACTTTTGGTACGTGTATTTGGTCTTCAACATCAACACCAACCAACAATACCACAACTATCCAATTCACTGATACAACTATGTCTGACTTTTCGCAAGTAATACAAATAGGTACTAAATGAATAAACAAAGAAGTCACGAACGAAATGAACCGATTTTAACACGAGCGGCACACAACAACTATTCGGGCAACTATTGATTAACGATATGCGTTAGATTTATTCATTTGTCTTCACCTCCTGTCCCCGCTCCAACCCCTTGAGGTGAGGTGGGAAAGGTAATCACTTATTTCAATTGATAAATTGATTATTTATCTCAACTTTTATGAAAATAGTTTTAATCAATTACTCTCAGTAGAATTTAACATTCAATTTATAGTTAATCCAATAATATTATGTATTAAAAGTGAACATTTTATCTTTGTTGTTTTAAAAATGATAAGTATTAGAGTAGTTGATGGATTTAACAGGTATTAGGTAAATTAAGTACTACTTTATTAATTTAACAATAAAAAGAATTAAAACTAATTTGTTCAATTAATTTATTCTGAATTAATTTAATCTATATATGTGTATAAGTTAACTAAATAAATTTGATCAAATTATGCAAGCATGCAAGTAATGATAGAAACAATGTATACACTTGTTAGAATTAATATAATACCTACATTGTTAGTTCAATCACAAATGAACTAGTTGTTATAATGAATCAGTTTTCGTTGATATGTATAATTTCGCAGTTGTTTTAATTAATTTAACGCCAACTAAGAGAAAATTTCCTTAATTAACTTTCATTCTTTTGAGTGTAATATGTATAATGTTTAATGATAGTTCTTTGTAACGATTTTTAATCGGTGTGGCAAATATTTTTGTCGCGCACAGAGCTAGAGTGCGCGTGAGCAAATTACGATATTCACCACGCCCTATTCTGTGGATATAGTATTTTTTAGGTTGACTGTATATGCGACCAAGTACACCGACGAATTTCACATACAATTTGTATTAGATAATTCGAAACGATCCTGGAGGTCATCCCGAAAAACAAAATGGCATGTACCTCTAGGCCGCGCAGCAAGACAGCGCATCAGCTCCTTCCAGGTTCTCACCAGCGACTTGGTATATATGTATGCATATTTAATTAAGCAGAGAGAACGAGTTGTGTGATGGAGTATCCGGTGGGGCGTTAATGTCCAAGTGTTGCGGTGTAAAAGTCGCGTGTGGAGGGGAGTATGGGAAGGAATGGACACTGGAAATCTAAACCGTATGTATAACACAACCACTGTGATTCGACGCATACAGAAATGTAATTTTTTTTTCGTAGCGTTTCTTTTATAGATAGTTGACGACTTTAAAAACAATGTCGGTAACCTTTGAATGGACATGTACTCCAAGAGTAGTCTGGCAATGCTTATATAAAATCAAAACGATGTTAAAATGTATTTTTTCTCCATTATAGTTATCGAAAATTATAAATAAGCGCAGAATTATAATTACAAACATTATTATGACAGAAATATTATTCCTTGAATTTTATAGATTATCGATGGTCACGTAATCGAAAGTCTTGAATATTATCATAAATATTTATGGTAAAATGTATTAGCAGCCTTAGACATCGTCTACGTGAGAACACGTATTCCAGTATGCATAATAGGACAAAAAAAAAATGAGAGTAGGAGACGCATGTGTTCAGTAAAATTATTGCCTTGCCGACCCCACTTGGTCATTTCTCATTCTGTCGCACCACACACGCGTTCTTCTCCCACTTACCGATCTTATCTGCTGATCTTCCACTCGTAACACTTTAACACTTTCAACCCTTCAATCTTCCAAGATTTTATCTGTCCCGATAAACATTTGAAATTCTTTAAATAATAAAGAAAATTACATCAAATCGGCTTAATTTTTTACAAATAGACGAATACAAAACAATCTCATACTTCAAGCTGTTACATATATTTTTTCGTCCTAACCGGCATTTTAGATTTTTTATATATTGTTAAAACTCATATCAGTTTCAATTTGAACACGTTCGAACGTATTAAAAAACTATTTCATATAACAGTATACGGAGGACTTCATAATGTAATGACTTTCGTCATCTACTAAAATATCATCTTCAACAAGACTAAGGAAGCATTTACGAGCACAGAGTAGAGGAGTATTAAAGTATCCATAGTACGCAACTGGCCTAAGCCCTGGGAACTTAGTATATTGTATTACGATAATAGTTATTGCAGTAAACTCAGAATTTTCGTATGGCAAAAGCGGGCCATTCGCGCAATTTACGGGCTGGGACCTCGTGTTTGTCTAAGAGTTAAAATTCCAATTTCTTTGAACTTACTTAAAGAAATTGGAATTTCAACTGTGGCGTCACAGTTTATTTATCAAAATTTAATATATGTTAAAAAAATTAAAATGTTTTTATAGAAATAGTGATAGACATAATTTCAATCCTAGAAATAAAAATAAATTGTTTTTACATGTTACCTACTCGACTGCATAGGGTAACAAATTCATTTAAGGGGTTCTGTATGCTCATGTTCAATAAGGTTCCTGTGGATATACAAAATTTAACCTTACACAAATTTAAAGTATTTATTAAGCATAAGCAACATTTTGCACAAAAAGGTTATTACACAATCTCTGAATATTTAGAGGATAAATGGACATAATTCTTATAGGTTTTTTCCTGCTGTAATTTTTATATGATTGTATTTTTTTTATAAATGGTTTAAAAGGAGCTATCCTCAAGTTTTTTGCTCGTTCTTCTTGAGGGATAACCGTCTTATGAACGAGTAGTAATTAAAAAAAGTGAATACACTTAAAAAATAATTAAAAAACCTATTTCATATATAACCTATGAAATAAAAATATTTTGAATTTGAATCAGAATTCGGGAAAGGAGACAAAAATAAAAATTGGTAGATGCGCGACTAATTCATACTGCGGCCAGGTGTGATGAAAATATCAGTATTTCTCAAACTTAGGCTTTATCTTTGCGGAATATAGTTTAAGCGACTATCTCAAATGTGTAATTAATATTAAGTATTGGAAAAGTTTTTTCATATTTTATAAGTAAAAAGTTGCAATAAAATCTTTTTGATTGTGCTGTTTATATACGGCTAGTTTTGATATCATTAAATTTATGTAATTTTAAAAAAACAAAAATAAAAAATAAAAGCAGTGTCCCATTTTTCTACTGTTTTTGTGTCCACCAAAATGAATGAATCTAACGTAGAAATTTGATATCTTTTGAGTTTAGTACAAATATTAGTATTATAATAAGTTTTATTACAAAAAAGCGAAAAATGCAACACGAGCTGGAAATCAAATTTGTGACGTTTATGGACGTATTTACGTATCGGAAAGAGTAGCACAAAACTGGTTCAAGCGTTTTTAGTCTCGTAATTTTGATGTTAAAATGAACCTCGCTCTGGTCGACCTGTTACGGATAAAATTGATGTCATTTTGAAAAATTAGAACAAGCTCGGCATATTAGTTATTACAACATTACTGAAAAGCTGACAATTGACCACAAAACAGTTTTGATCCATTTGAAAAAAATAGATATACATAAAAGCTCGATACTTGGGTCCCACACGAACTCACTGAAAGAAATTTTATGAATCGTGTGCTCATTTGCGATTCTTTATTGAAAAATAGTGAAACCGAACCGTTTTTGAAAAGGTTGATAACTGATGATGAGCAATGAATTACCTACGACAAAATGTGCGAAAAAGTTCATGGTCAAAAGGCAAGCAAGCTCCACAGTAGCAAACCCGGATTGACTTGTAATAAGTTGATGCTATGCGTATGGTGAAATTGAAAAGGCATTATTCATTGTGAGATTTTACCGCCGCGAAAATCCATCTATTCAGATTTATACAGGCAACAGCTGATGAGACTCAAGCATAAAGTAAAGGAAAAAATCTCAGAATTCATCAACAGAAAGGGTGTGGTTTTTCACCATGATAACGCCAAACCACACACATCTTTAGCCATTCAGGAAATATTGTGAGAATTTGGTTGAGAAGTGCTAATGCATTCACCATATAGCCCTGACGTGGCACTTCCAGAATTTAATTTGTTTAGGTCTTTTCAGAAGTATCTAGGTAGTATTAGATAAACATCAAGAGAAGACCGTCAAAACTACTTGTCGCAGTTTTTTGATCAGAAATCCAATTTCTACAAGAATGGGATTATGTCTCTACCTAAAAAATGGAAGTAAGTTGTTGAATACAATGGCATATACATGTTATAATTAAATGTAAATAAATTATGATAAAAAATTAAAACTTTTTTTCCGACCTTATATGTTGATGGCTTTTACGTGCGTCTCCAGTGCAGACGTGTGTGGTAAACATTACTACACGCGTAGCATTCTTAAAGAACTACTAGTATAAAAATTAAAAAGTGTTGCATAAAATTGATCTGCTCTCCTTGTAGTTAACGGCAGTCATGTGTATCTACGACTTAATCTCCTATTGATCTTAAGCTATTAAGTCTCGTAGCAATCGAAACGCGGACGTGCTGAGTTACGGTAAATAGCGTTTAGTGAAATGGTCCGTTAATATTGGCTCGGCTCATTTGCGATGGGCCTTTCGAGCGATTGTTTCGACTGTCAATGTGGCATTAGCCTAAATAAATGTCGAGGTCTTTGCTATTACTCCATTTAGTACTTCGTTTAGAGACAGTTATTTTAAAGTTACCATCCATGAATATCTGTAGTTATTGTTTCAAAATATGCCGAGTGTGGCCATTATATGCTATTTTTATATTTTATGTTTGTTATATTATTAATATAATAATTATACTTTTAGTTTAGACTATCTACTGTCGATATACAAATATCGATACAAATGCACTAAACAACAAGACGATAAATTAGACGTCTTCTCTGTTGCCGCGCTTACGATACGATTTGTTTTGATGCAGCAAAATAACACTGCTTTGGCAAAACGAAGCTGAAATTCAGGAACTTTAATGCAAAGAAGAAACCTTATACAGTACGTTGAAATAAAAGCTGAACGGATATTAATACATGCAATAATATAATGGTAATAAAGTAATTATTGTTAATACGAGATAAACAATAACTTTAGAATCCTCAAAAACTTCTTTAACTTTTCCTCTTCTTCGCGTGGCAATTAAAGCAAAAAAACTACAGTATAGGCGGTGTACTTTCATTGTCACGTGGTTAACTAGAAAGTTAGAAAGACATTACCCCAGCGCAGTCATATCAATATAATTAATTTTGTTTCGTATATGGATCATGGTACTATAGCTTTGTGTAATTAAAATAGTCAAGTTGTTATATATGTAAAAGAATATAAAAATATATATGGCCATTTTTCTGTTTTCCAAGTGTTTGTAATTTTTAGAAATTTGCTCGTGAGCGAGATGAATAGAAAATAATTAGCCCTAAGAAAATTTTCAGAATTACATGTGAATGTTAAAATTTATGAATAAAGAAAAGAAAAACGAAAAACAACTTTTCAAGTAAAAAAAAGTGAATACCACTTTCAAGAAGCTAATCGTGTGTTAGTTTGAAGGCGGTACCAATATTTGAAGTTCCTTAATTTCAACTTTGATTTTGACGTCTTGACTCAATATTTTCTCAGTTATGTATTCATGTTGACTGTTATGTATTCATTTGTTATCTTGCATTTGTTAGAGTATTTTTTTTATTTGGCTCCTTTTGCCTGGCACCTAATCTTTACGCAAACATGTAGCAATATCGTAAACTGCTTGACCATATAATTAAGAAAGTGTTGAACCGGTTTCTATATAATGTTGGAGACTTAAGGAATCTTTCTAACACTTCACCATCAGTCCCGAAGTTGATCTAATAGATGTTTTTAGTGAAGTACTAGACACGTCCAAATAAGCATCAATTTCTGAAATACCTGAAATTGTTCTTTCCGAGATGAAATGCATGAGTTACTATAAAAAATACCTTAACTTTCCGCCGATTCTTCATAGATCCGAAATTCAGAGTTTATCTAGTACGAAATATTCCGTTTCACTTCAGTACGTGAATTTAAATAAAACGTCAATGAAAGCTCATCATAGTGAGACACTTTTCCTTGAGGAGTTGCACCAAATAATGCTTTTCTTGAGCAAATACACAGGTCACTATAGCGAGAACAAAAAATCCTATACGTAATACATGAGGAGAAGGCCGTCGATTTATCGCGAAACCCATCACCGGACCGATCAGTAAAAATACACTTTATAACAAATGAATGAAATGAACGAAACAAATGTAGCGAATTTTCATCCCCCACGGAGGAGAGGCAAAGGGAGCGACTATACATGTTACAAAACAAAACATCTCACTGTCTGTCCGTTTGTGCGTTTATAATTTGAGAACCTCTGTTTCAATTAATATGATCGTATTTTAATTATGCAAATGGTTGTCTAGTCAAATTTTAGTATACTAGCGTTTATCCGTGGCTTCACATGCGTGAACATAGAAGAAATCTTTACTTTCTTAAAGTAACCGGGATCAGGATTATGGACAAGAATAAGACCTTTCATAATAAAATGAGTTGACGGCAATTAGTGCGTTTTAGTGTAAGAGTAGTCATTCATTTTATTTTCATTATTATGTTTATTGCAAAACTATTTATTTATTTTGTTGATCTTACAGAGATGATTAAAATAAATGAATCAATTGATTGAAATTGTATTCTAGGGCACAACCCGGATTGAAATCGGGATATCTAAAGTGAAATCGAGGCCTTTTTAATAAATTAATTAAAAAAATATATTGATACCGATTAATAGATAATGGAGTTCAGATTTAAAAACGTTCAAAAAAACAGTCAAATTGAGAACGGCCTCCTTTTTTTGAAGTCGGTTAAGAAGCATAAAAGACAAATTAATTTATATGAAATTTATACTCGGTCGATATACATACGATCAAAGCCATGGGAAACAATAATTTATGATTTCAAATTAAACTTGTTAAGTTTAATTGAATATTTCGTTATATAATTTTAACACTTATTCAACATTGCGTAACATAAATACCTAACACATAATTAAATTACAAAACCGCCGATTAAAATATAAACTTGTTTCTGTTTTGTTTTTGTAGAATGTTGTAAACGTTTTTTTTTAAATATATATATAAATAAATTTATGTAAATTTAATTAGGTTTCGTTTTCTTACAACAAAATAAGATCCCTCAACTTCGTTAAAGCCGTTTAAAATAACAAAACAAAGATTCGATATATTTTCAACTTCATCCAATAGCTTCTTTTAAATACTATTTTTAATATTATTAATGTAAAATTTTGTCAGTTTGGTTGTTTGAATGTTTATTACTCAATAGCGCTTTAACAACTGAACAGAATTATATGAAACTTTACAGATATATAATTTATACATCAGAATAACAAGTAGGCTAGAAATTTATGCTTACTTTTGCTCGCGACTTTACTTGCGTTATCCTAAAATTCTTACTACGATTGGTCATTGACAACAACAATTTTCAAGAAAGATTCAAGTTCAATATCGATTCGGTATCGAAATCGCGAGCAGAATATTTGCGGCATTACGTGTGTTTTCGGTGTGAGAATATTCTGGTGTGGAATCGAGAACTAGACCCAGATCGGGATGATGGTCGATGACGTCATCGATCGATATAAAAGATGAAAAAGATTATTTCGTTTCCACGGAGTCAAAGCCGCGGGTGAATTTCGTATATTTCAATAATAAACAGATCGGGGTCGGAATTAATTGGGATAAAAAATAGGAGCCAGGAGGACTGAAGTCGAAAGCAAGGATAAGATCGGAGTCGTAGTTAGAAGTCGATCGAAATAACCAACTACAGATTTGATGTCTGCGCAGACAGAACCGCTGGCGAAAGTTAGTGAGAAATGAAATATTGTAGCGTTGTTCCTCGCGCGTCTCGCAAACACGTGTTCTAAAAGCGGGTTTAATTGAGGATCGAGTTGCTTCCATATTTGGAAACGAAATCCGACACTAGTGTCGTGAGTGATTTGAGGCCGAGGAGAAAATGGAGGAATAAAAGAAACAGCGGAAGTAATGACGAGGATTGACCTCGATATTTGAATATGAAAATTAATCACAGGCTGAATGTCGCCGCAGAAACGGCTCGTTTTCGCGGAATAATAAATACGGCGCTCTTCCCCTAAGTGCCCGATGTGATGAATTGCCCCACAGTTTTTTCGGTTTGCCCCAACTAGATATCAATTACGATAAACTACGTGTTTCGTCCTTTCAGCGTTGCCTGGTTCTTAAATTGTATTCAAGTTTTGATGTTTTGGGCGACTTTTGAGACAATGAATCGCTATTATTGCTTTATGACCTTGTGCGTGAAATATTCTAATAGAAATGGATTTAGATAATATTTTAAGTCTTCAAAATTTAGTACATTACTCGTAATAAAACTGTAAAACCTTTGTGGAATTATACGACGACAACTGATTTAAGGCGATGTAGGGAGTGTGACAGAATACAATAACGCCATTAAAAGAAAATTATTGGTCTGTTTATGTGTTTCAACACGGTATTATATACGAAATGTCATAAGCTTTTCGCAGGCAACTTGAACATAGCGTCATGCAATATGTAAGCTTTATTGTACATTTTTAAATATAAATTTCACACGTACGTACATGTGAAATTTATGTCGCGATCACATCTATAATATACACCTAAACTAAAGTCAAATTATGTATTCTGACAATCAATTCAGCGAGTTTTATCATCAAATCCATATGTATATAATTAATGACTGGAGTCCTTTGAATTACAAAATAAATTCAAGTACAATAAACGCCATTGATATTGCTTGCGGCGAAATATTGTCAATCATTTTACACTTACAAGCTATCAAATTTGATCGCTAAATAAGTTTTTTAACTAGTAGAATTTCAAAGTATAAAATTAGATCCGTGACAAACGTTTACCTTTATAAATTATGTACAGTAGTTCAACGACGAAACTAACTCCCCGAGACGCCGACAACGTAACGCTCTAGTTGCGTACGCTAATAAAACATCGCAGTCGCCCTTCGACGGGCCCTTCGTGAAGGGAACGCCTTCTTTTCTCAATTTGGCGACTCCGGAGCCGCTGTGATCGACAGCACGCCTAATTGATGTACCGCGGCGACCTCGTTCGTGAACTTTCAAACGAAATCTTAACCCGAACCACGGTACAAGGGTGAATTCTACGAGTGGTACAACTCATGGTACACTTCCGTGGGGCAATGATTGGTGGCGTACCGTGAGGCGGGCGGCGGGGTCGGCGTACCGCGATTCTCAGTCAGTTAGCGGTCGCTAGTTTTGAAGGTTGGTAACGTGCGATGTTTGAGCGCACTTAGTGCACTGCGAGTTGCTTACAAATTCGTGATGGTTAACACAAGTTGTTCTGTTTTGCAACTGTGAATCGTTATCGAGAATAAATAAAGATCTAAATTTTCATCGCTTGCTAAGTGACGACAGGCATTAATTTTTCTAAATCTTTTAATATTTAAATTCACTTCTGTTCAAAAGAAATAGGACTAGTATATTTAAAAAAATCTACATCATTTGTCTAATCTATCGTTTATTTATTAGTAACAATTTGCTAACTCTTTAAATTTTGCACATTTTTTTTACCCACTAGTAATATTTGTACTTTGAATTAGTTTATTATCATAATTTAATTACCTATATTTATTTATTATTATAAATAGCAATATTGTTATAAAAAGTAATTGTTTTTAGATATGAGTGATGGATAGACGATTTTACCGTCCAGATTTGGCTTACATTTCGAAGAATGGATATATTTAAAATAAAAACCTAATAATCCCTACACAAAACATTTGTTTCAATTCATTCAATCACACACAGGCTGACGTTCCGAAAGTAAAAATCGTACAAGTTCCAAAAGTGTATTACAAAAACATTATTTTCAATTTCATCGCCTAAATTATGAGATGGTTAAAATAAGATGAATGTGATGAACCTAATTTTGCTACCGGTTAGAGATTCAGTTTGAATGATAACGAAATACTAGTACCAAAATAACATTTAATGTAAGCTTTAATACTCCGAAATAATGCAACTTCCTATGAGTAAAAATTTTTTTACAATCGATTCAGTTGAACAAATACGAGGATGAAGCCGAAAAAAAAATTCGTAGCCTGTTTTGCTTATGAACAGTGTTGAATTATATATTATATTGATGAAAGAATTTTTGAAATCGGTTCAATCCACTTAATCACTTCCAATTGCCAAAGTCCAGTTTTGTCGATTTTGCATTATAATCAGTTTAGTAGTCCTTAGAGGCTCTTATGTGACTTTTGAAACATTTCATACCGTCCACAAATCCCCGATTCACTTTTATTTTATTTACAAGTATTGTGGATAGAGAACCGGGATCCCAGGATCCCGGGATCCCGGCCGTTTTCTGGCCCCGAAAATCCCGGGACTGTACTTGGCTCATCCCGCGATTTTCGAGATTGCCACAGAGAAGTCTAATTTGCGTTCCGTAGTCCGTTGCGCCTTGCCAATAAATTTGCCTAGATTATTTAAATAGTATTTATTACATAACGAGAAAAACAACCCTTAGATACGCCGTACGATACGTACTATACAGATACGGCCCTAATACTATGATTGTCGTAGAAATTAGAAGAGACTCTAACTGGTGTGTTGAATTATTTACAAAATCCATGAAAAGAAGATAAAAATCAGTTATTATCGGATTATGAATGGCATGACTTATTTCCAGTTTCTACGTAGGCTTTACTGAGGAAGTGAATAAAGAGTATTTTTAAAAGACTTAATAGTCGAGATGACACGGAAGATGAGAGGTCAGAATCACAAACAGGTGTTGAGCTAAGGCTTGAAACTTTCGATGGGCATTAAAGGAAAAGTTACAACTGGAAATTGATAAGAGTATGAAATTCCCAGATTCTGAAGTACAATTACAAAATGAATCGGGGTTGGCAGATAGTATTAGACGTGAAATGAGCCTGTTCGAAATTGGAGGCGTTCGTGAATATCACTTAGAAACTGCCTATTAATATCTAATGTCTATTTCTCCAACCAGCGTAGAACCTAACTGAGTGTTTTCAGCTCCTGCTTATGTTAGAAATAAGCTACGAATCAGGCTTGGAAGGCCAACACTGGATGTTTTGATACTTTTACGATTGTATTTTCGAAATTCGAAATAGTTTTTTTGTGTTGCCTTTTTGATTTTTTTCAAAAATAATAGTTTTTTTTATTGTCTATTTTCTTTACTTAATACGTGTTTTCTTTACTTAATACGTATATTGAGATTTGTGTTGTATGCGCAACGATATTCAAAATATTTTTTAAGAAATCACTCAAGTTTTTTTTTTTCATTTTATCCCAATTAGAAACCACATAGTCTAATCTCGGAATAGTCCCGGGATCCCAGATTACGCATAAAAAAAAAATCCCGTAATCCCGGGATGAGTAAACATGCTCGGGATCGTATTCTCTAATTGTGGAGTTTTATTAACGACATTTTCTTAATTTCTCCATGCGAACGTCATAAAATCACCTGGAACGCTTAATGAGTAGCCGAGAGACATTATGAGCTCATACGTTATATTGCTCGTTTTAATTATATCATGTAATACTGCTGTGGTTTGCCGAACTTTTTTATACGGTCGCGTTTTAATAAAACACATATACCACATAAAACGTTTACAACTTTTTAATTAACCAAACTCGTAATATGAAAGTTTAACGATTTAATGAACAGCTCTCTTTTATACAGTCGCTTCAGGTAATTTCAAATTTTCTGTCATGTCATTAAAATACGCTTCATGCAGCAAAATCATTCAAAAAACTATGAAAAGGTACTTTATATTGATAAAGGCTTTTAATGTGCAAAGTTACAATTAAGATATGATAATAACTTAGCACTCCCTTATACTGCATCAAATTACTTACATGACTTGCCGGTGTAAAATTTTTAAATTTAATTAATTAACGTTTGTACAAAAAACTTCGCAAGTTTGATCGTCGGCGCAGCTGTGTATTCTTTATTTAATGTTTAGGAGTACGTAAAATCTACTCAAAACAGCTGACGTCCACTTTGAAGTTTGATGTATTACGATGTTTTTTCGTTACTTAATAAATTCAATTTTATTCAATATCACAGATCATATTAAATGAAGAGAATAAAGCTTAGGTGCGAAATGTAAAATGTATTGGATAAATTTTGATTACGTTTATAAACATCTGCATTTAAATTCATATATAATTTTATATATAAAATTTATATAAAAATAAACGAATACATTTTAAGTAATCTTCATCATCCGTTTTTACGAACTTCCTGGTCGAGGTTTTCATTGTAATATATAATAAGCATTTGATAAGTATATAATTTGTAGTATTATAGTATATAGTAAGCTGTAATTAAACTACAATAATAGTTTATTTGTCTTTCTTTCATGTCAAAACTACTGAACCTATGGTCTTGAAATTTGGAGTGGAGGTTGTTTATGCCTCTAGTCAGGCTACTATCATAAGCTTTATATTCCGACTGTAAATATAATCGAAATATAGAATTTTTGCCCGTGGCTCCACCCGGATGGTCCATAAAATGAATGACCCCCCCATCCACTTCCTTAGAACATGAATTTTTTATAACATAATGAAATAGGGTAATATTAATTCTTTTGAAAAGTATATTTACAAAGTGTAATGATAACACCATAACAATCACACATATTTTAATATTTTTTTCATACACTTAGGGATGAATTCACAGAAGGATGAAATATTCCCTACAAATTTCAAATATTTAGGTCTAGTATATTGGTTTCATTACTGATGAATCGGTCGCGACATATGATTTGCTATAAAATATGTAAAAAGTAAACACATAAAAGCGAATATTGTCTGTTTATTTCTCTCACAAAAACTACTGAAAAAACCAATTTCAAATTATACATGTAAAGTGACAATATCTCTGACCATGCCGGCATGCAGAAATGTCTTTATATAAAAGCGAAACCCTATCTGTTTGCATATTTACTTTTTTACGCAATAATTATGTTGAACCAGTTAAGGTAAACTACGTACTATAAGGCTCTTAAGATTAAAAAAAGGACCGAGAGGAAGACCATATAAGAACCGATACCTCGACTTAAGCCTCACTTGATATCAGGACGGGGTGCAGAAATGAATAGATACCGCGATTGAAACTCGTAGCGAAATAATATAAGAACCCAATTATTAGGTTTCATTCTTTCAATAGAGAATCGCAAATTCATTAGATTTCCTTCAGTGGACTCATGTGGGACATAAGTATCGAGTTTTTTTGTATAACCAGCTTTTTCAAACGTGTTAAAACTATTTTATGGTCTATCTCTAGCTCTTCAGTCATGTCGTAATAAATAATACGGAGATCTCACTCTACTTTTTTCAAAATAGCATCGATTTTATCCGTAACAGGTTGACAAGAGCGAGGTTCGTCTTTGACATCAAAATTACCAGACTAAAAACGTCTAAACCAGTTTTGTGCTACTCCTACCGACACTTAATTAGGTCCACGAACCTCACAATTTTTTTTCCGACTTGTATCGCATTTTTCTAGTTTTTTGGGAAAAACTTCAAAATGTATTGTTAAATTCACTCATTACGGTGAACAGAAGAACAATAGAAAAATGGCAGGATATTGTTTCTACTTTTTATTTTTCTTTTTATAAAATCTCATCTATTTAATGGTATCAAAACAGCGAGATACAAACAGCAAAACCAAAGAGATTTTACTGCAACTTTTTGCTTATAAAATAAGAAAAACGTTTTTCATCGACCTAATACGATACGAAGAAACTTATTTTATACTCACCCGGGGAAGCAGCGGACAGAAGCTGCAAGTTATAGAAACCGGCAAGCTCTAAAAGACATTTCCAAATATAAATGTGGAAATGACAAAAATATTAAAGACGTTGCACATATTATAGACATAAAAAGGTTAATATAATGTCAAAAACCCTAATTAGACAACTTCTGACCGAGGCCAAAAGGGCTATAATTTTTTTTCGTCATTTTTTCTTATTTGACGATTCTATAATAATGTGATTCTAAAACCGCTTTCTGTATTCCTTTAATTATATTCACTCGTACGATCGAATTAACTAGTTTTATGATTACACTTTCATGACATAAAATTTACGAGTTATGATCTTTTAGAAGTCGTCGTATTTGATTTTTCTCCGCCTCTCGTTCTTGTTTTTTGGATTGCCAATTAACTTAACGGCTTTCGCGTCTAAATTAAAAAAATGTCAACAACCAAACTCAATGAAAGCCAAAATTAAAAAAGTTATTTCAAACACGATTATGCTTAAACGTTGAACGGAACAACAAAAATCAGTTAAATATAACTTGCACCAATGTTTTGTCCAGGTTTTCCTTGATTATGAAAAATTTAACATCATTCTATATAGCAAAAAAAAAATAGTTTTAAATTTGTTAAAGTATTTTAAAGTACCACGTTCGCGATACTTAGACATGAGTTTCTAGTCATTCATGAGCCTTAATACCAAAACCACACTCATTTTCGTATAAAAACCAACTAGCGTTGATCATTTATTTCACTTGGGTTAATATATTTTGTTTAATCATTCTCCCCCCCTAAATCTTAAAAAGATGGCGATTGGAAATACATATTCGTGCAGCGGTGTGGTAAAAAACGAACATCATATTTATGTATACTTCTTGACAGGAAAAGCCTCTTTTGTTATCTTTTATTCCATCCTCATCAAGAAGAAATTTGAAATCCTAATTCAAGAAAAATACGAATTAATTATTGACTCCATATTTTATCTTCACCGATTCAAGGTGATTTTGATAACTCGTTTATTTTTTTAAAAACATGAAAAAGCTTCTTAGTATATGTATTTCACGTGTTCGTTTTATATAAGCGTCAATAAACGCATTTACTTTCAAAACAATAAAATTATTCAAAATGGAATGGTTTATTATTCTAACATAACACGTTATGGTTATTTTTTAATGAATTTTATCCTCTCTTATATCCGCGAAGTTTATTTTTTTGTATTAGAGCATAAATGTACGGAAACAAGCCAAACCAAAAGTCTAACGTGAGATAAACGTTTGTACGCTAAGATGTCCGTCATATCCCAAGTTACGTTTTGGCATTCACTCCCTCAATTTTTGTACTTTCCATAAAAAAAAACAATCATTTGATAGCAAACAGAAATTTAAAGCAACAATAAATATAAGAATCATCAAATTGACCATGAACCTTGAATAAATTTTGAAATAGTGAATTGATGGAAGAATCCAATGAGACTTTTTTAAGAGAGCATTCACTTATCTAAAAATGTGTTTGTTGTTAGACTTTTGCTTATTTCAAAAAAAAATTAACGCAAAAATTATTCAACTCCCATGTTATTTAAACGGGAAAGGTATCATGATTTCGGCACGGTTTAATATGAAAATCAAGCTATTGCTTGGATTTTTTTATTGCAATAAGAAAAAAATTGGAGAGCATATCAAAAAAATCTACAAGAGAAATAACGAACATCAACTTTAATACATCTAAAATTAATGTTCATTTCAAACCGATAGCTTACTTTATTTTTAATTTCCAGTTTTCAACAGACAAACTTATAGACATACGGCTTCATCTCAATCCTCCCAGGATCTGAATGACCTTCGGGGCGGGGATCTTGAAACTCCCGCTTGTCACTACAGGCTGACGGTCGACAGCCAAGATTGAAGTCTCATCTGAAAAACTTTAATGTTTTGTACCGACGCCGGCGGCGGCCGCTGGCTTTGAACTTGCTCTGGCTGATATTATTTTATTAAATTCACTGCCGCTTTCAAATTTATCTTATATATATTTTTAGTATATTATTCCAACGCTGGGTTCGTTCGTCTTCTGATATGTTTACACGAGACATGTAAATTATTTTAAAAGCGCTACTATTATTTTTATACATGTAATGAATACTATTTTTCTTCTTCAAACGTCAGTTGAAAACTGCTGAACTTATCGGTATGGGTCTACGACCATTCGACACATAGGTTTATACCTTATCGATTTTAGGCTACGTACTATCAAATTGCATAGGCACTACCATCACCACTTTTTCATTGACTGCATAACCCATATCGTGCAGCGAAGCGAACGGATGACTTAATATTTTCTATGTACATAAAAATGGATGATTGTATATATGTTATCGCTAAACTCCATTGTGTATATGTGCGTGCGTGCATGCGTACGAGCGTGTATGCATGCGTGTGTATGTGTGAGGAATTTAAAAAATAAGTAGCCTTAAATCGTCTAGAAACGTCTTCACATCAAAAGGTCAAAGTCCTATATCGACACACGCTTAGTATACGATTTATAATTTGCAGTAAGTGATCCGATATCGTATCATGATATTCGGATACATTCTTGTAACAATATTTTGTTTCCCAACAAGATTTTTGACTCCCGATGAGATACTTCACTTGAGCGTTCATTAATTAACAAAACGAAAACTTCCATAAATATCCATAAATAACCTGATTACCAGGCGAAGCGTATCCTATTTATGTTGCTCAGCGATCAATCAATAAGTTCGTCGAACTTTTAGCTACTTAATTCGGCTATTGTCTTGCGTTTTTCTTCAAGATAACTTCAATCATCTTTTCTGTAAACACAAGCTCTTCATTTTTTTTCCTCAAAATATAGATGATTAATAGCATATTTTTTTGTAATTACAGGAAATTAGTGCAATTATAATCGATTACACACTCTTTATCGCGAGTCATAGAGATAAAGAACTTTCACAAATATCGTTTCATTACTTTGTAAAGGCTTTTTAAAGTTGCACATCTAAATGCATTAATTGTACGTAAATTTTAATCATATTTGCATGTTGAGATATAATATAATTTTTTTTTAGGGTTTCATGCCTCAAAAGGAATCTTTATAAGATCATATCATCGTCCCCCTGTATGTCCGTCTGCCTGTGGAGTCCTTTTTTCAGAACTGCCTGGAGGTATCTATTTAAAAATAATATCAAATACTTAAGTTTATTATGGGTTAAGGCTACAAAAGAATTAAGTTTCTAAGTGAACACGTTGAAAAAATGTCGCCATTTTACCGCATCCTTTGATTCTCGTAAATAAATAAAAACCTGTGAGATACTTCACGTTGGCATTGAGCATCACTTTAGTATTAAAGTGAACAAATATTTTGAACGTAGACATGCATTGCAATCGTTCTTTAAGATTTATAGTGATGATATCTAATATAAAAGTTACTTAGGTATATTGAAATTAACTATATGTTATTAACATCGTATGAGATTAAATAAATATTATCGTATCGTTAATTTTAATCAGTTGAATTATTATACTAAAACATTTCGTTGGACGGAATAAAATTTAAATATGGTCACATTTATCGTTTATTTATTAATCATCTTTATTGTTATCACTATGCGAGCGAAGCGTGAATCGATTTCCGCTGACGAATTTCTTAAACGTCATTATATCAAATCGTGATGATAATTCGTGCCTAAAACAAGCCTTAGCGTTAACAACAATATTTTTTTCTTAAAAATTGATCATTACAAGAGGTTTTCACTTTTCTCTCATATGTGACACTCCCTCGATAACGTGAGATTTAGGCTTTTTTTTTTCATGAAAGGCCCCCGATTTTGATATGCGAGTCAGGCGTCCAAAGGGACGAGGGTCCCCGGCGCCGACGCGGTTTTCGTTCTTGTCGGTAGTGAACATTTTTTTCTTCGGGCTCGAATGTGCTTTTTAATTCTTGTGCGAGCTTACGTTCTTCATAATAGCGCGCTTTTATCGCTAATAATGAAAGCATGTTATAAAAGTGTCGCATTCACACGCTCTCAATTTTCGTGTACAAAAAATGAATTGCTTTTTGAATTAAAAATGTTTCGGTGTTCATGGAAAGAAAACAAAAATTTACATTGAGCCAGATCGAGAAATGAATAAATACCTTTTTCATTTAGTCAATAAAAATTATGTATAAAACCATCTAATTACAAAGTTAATTAAAATCTTGACAGCTGTAAGAACATTATATTTTCCTTGAAAAGCTTCCAAAATGTAAATATTATTTCATCGAGAATTAACGCGGAATTATAAGCTTTTTCTTTGTATACAAAAAGCTTTGTATACAAGTCAAAGGCCGACAGCTTACAGTGAGATTGCGAATGTCCATGAGTGACTTTAATGGATGGCCCACATTCTCGTTTACCCCTTAAAAATCTTGTTAAAAAATGCGATTTGAGAAAAATTATCTTAAAACAACGGGAATATTAGAAGCACAACCTTATGTAATGTGCAGTTGTAAAAAAAAACTATTTCGATGCTAGACTTCACTCATGACTACGCATGCATGATCATTGAACGCTTCGAAACCCACAATTTTATTTATTTTTCTTCCTCTTAATAGATTTGTGTTATTTCGTATTTTAACGCACCACACGTGAGGCACACCTTCTCATAATGATTTTCAGTTCAGATCGAAAGACTTAAAGCTTAAGTCCTCCTCGCTAGCCCTGTGCCGGTAGAGGACTGCAAACGAGCGTCGTCCCCAATGCAATGACGACGTAAACTCCCCAAGTTTTAACTCATTTTCCATAAGGCGGAACCATTTTTTTTTTTACATAGTTAGAAATTCATTTACCAATTCTATGGAGGACGAATACCGGACGTGTTTCGGTTTATATAGACGGTAGTACATTATCCCCTTCACCGTGCGGCCGACCAGCGCCCCGAAGGAAATCTGCCTTCTTTTTCTTTTATTCAAATGATACAATTGACACTATTAAAATACAATTATTTACATTATTTATTTTTAGACCTTGTCCGTACAATAATAGTTTACAATACCAAATATCAAGGTATAAAAAAGGTTGTGTGCGGACACAGTGAACTGCTATTATTCTGATTTTTCCTTATTTACCCATAGATATTTGTCTTTTATATCACTTCCGTATGTGGCAGCGAGCTGGCTGCATGCCCTAAATGCCTAACTTTTCCGAAATTGGGCCATACAACCACTCGATCCCTGCTGCTGCCACACGGCCCGATATATACTCATCGAGTATGTCTCAGGATATACTGACAGCCTATAGGACTTATGGTGAACCGAATATGTTCATTTAACTTTAAGGGAAAATAAGACATATAGAAAAACTATGATTTATTGCAATCTGAATCCTACTTAGCTGTTAGCATCACTTATTACCTCTCGATCTGCTATGTTTACCTATCTCGCTCTATCACTCGCTTTCACTCTAGGATGATGCAATACTTAGTGAACTTGCGTCATGGATTTTTTAAATGTGCATCCTCTATATTATCTTATATAATACTGTGGAATAAGCTGAAACTAACTATATCAATACAAAACAAAGTTTTACAGTTTTTATGCACTTATTACGGACACGGTCGCCTAATACTCACACATATTATACACAACATCACTACACAATAAGCGAAACTATATAATAAGTTCTACCTTAATGTGTCAGTATGCATTTACTATTAAAATGAGACTTACGAAAATATATTCATATACTAATTAAACTATTTATTTCGTCGTCATTATATCCCGTCGTCCATAACAAATTCGCTGGTATTCAGGATTCAAACCCTATGCTTTCTTGTTCGATAGTGACACCCTTAATCACAGCCACCACTGCTCACGTTGTACATGACAAAATATAAACATTTTGTATCCGCTACTGTTATAGTTACAGAATGCACCGACTTGTCTAAGAATTATCTTAAAAGGAAATTATGAGGAATTCTACTGATCATTGAGCAACAAAACAAATTATGAGTCTATGTAAATATTTCAGTGATTCCTACATACCTTGTCCAGAATAGTGATTAACAGCAATGTTATAAATAATATCTACTGTAGGGAAATAGCTAACGCATCTGGCTAACATGGTGAGTAGAACTATAGTTCTAAAAAAGCGAATGATTGCTATTCGCTGATCGCAAAATTTAAAAACTTAGAATTTAATACGTTTACCAGCACATGCCCAGTCCAGTCGTATATACATACCTGGTTTATCTGTCTTAAATAAAGTTTTGAGTCAGCACAATGCTCGTACCGGAACCCTGAAATCTATGGCAGTTGACCTCCAAATCTACACAACACGATTTGTCCGCTTGTAAGTGGGTGATGGAGGTCTGTTTGACTAAGACGCGGGGCAAACCTCGACACACGATCTGACATGGAACGACAGTTAAACACTGCTTTGATGATACGGTGAGATTGTTTCCGCTATGCTATCGTGGTGATATCGTGTCTATTACGCTGACGTAATGAGATTTTGTCTGCTACGCTGGCGTGGTGCGATTGTGCCTGCTACACTGACAGGATGAGATTGTGTCTGCTACGCTGGCGTGGTGCAATTGTGCCTGTTACACTGACGTAGTAAGATTTTGTCTGCTACGCTGGTGTAGTGCGATTGTGTTTACTACACTTACGTAGTCAGATTGTGTATGTTACTCTGGCGTGGTGCGATTGTGATGATTACACTGACGTGGTAAGGTTGTTTCTACTACGCTGGCGTAGTAGATTTATATTATATACCTATCATTATTATTTCCGCTGGATCGCCGTTATTATCGATGGTGCCACGGAAGATGTCTGCTAATACAGATCAGTTGGATTCTCGCATATAAAAGTCAGCTAAAATAAAACAGGTACCCCCGAAATCCTAATAATAAATTAATTACGTTTTTAGAAATAAATCTTAATATTAATAAATAATGACTGGTTGAAATAAAACCGGCCAAAAGCATGTCGGATCATGCTCACTGTAAGATTCCGAAGACGTTATTATAAAGCAATGTACTGTAGATGAAAAAACTACATTGTTACAATTTTTTCCATGTTTCCCGCACAGAACAGGTATAAGATCTATAGTCATCTATAAATAGAAAAACAAGTATGTATGTCGACCATAACTCTGAAACTAGTATAAACTAAAGTGCACCAGAAAACGAGCTTTTTTTTCATGGCACCCGTGCCACACGTGCCATAAAGCTACATTCTTTTGCTGATGCACTTCAGTTTACTCTAGTTTAATAGTAATAATCGACATACCTACTTTTTTTTAGCTATAGGCAACTAAAGTGCTAGATAACTATTCTATGGGGGAAACATGGTAAAAGTGTAACAACGTATTTTTTTCATCTTTAGTGCATTTTTTTGTAACAATGGCTTCGACATTGAGCATATTCCGACATGCTCCTTGCCAGTTTTCTAATAGTACCGTATTCACTAATATTAACATTTAATATAATTATTAGCTCGTTAATTTTGAAGTATTCGTATAACAATGCAATTTCTTGAAGTATGTAATATAATACACTTCGATAAAAATAGCGGTTGTCTCCCGTGCGGTCACAGTATTTTCGTAAAATTATTTGCGGTGTTTGCACAAATAAACCGTCGATGGATATCGGCGGTTCGTTTCGCTAACACAGTAACGCGGGGGCCGCGGCCTCAGCGCCTCTATAATACGTTTCCTCGGAGGCCCGCGCATTTACATAAACGATTTCTTCAACATCTCGTAATATTTACGCACCCGTCCATTTCAGGTTCAACGCCACTGCTCCGTTACTCTAGTGCCTGGGGTCGCTCTGCCTATTCCTTAAAATATACTAAAGTTTATTAATAGTATGACAAACATATTAATATGAGTGAGTAGAGTTGTATATTAAAATATATTTCTCTAAACTGATTCGTTACCAAACCAATTTCAATGTTATTGAAATAATTTTAAAGTTGAAAGATATTTTAGGTTTTTGTACGAAAAAATATTGTTAAAAATTAGATTTAAATCAAAACCTGAGTCAGAGTATAATAAAAGAATTTGTACGTTATATACCTCGACAAGAGCTAAGAAATATATTCTTTGATAAGTCCAACGGTACTGACATTTAAGTGCAATAATAAAAGTTTTCTCTGAGTGGCAAGTTATATTATATAAAAATAATGTTGAAATATGCTTATAATTATCCAATTAACACAAAAACTTCATTAATAGATTATTAATTAATGACCAGTGAGAACAAACAATACAGAACATTAAAAATCGCAGTTAGAATGGAATCACCCAAATATTTTTATAGATTTAATCATTTTTTCTTATCATAACAAGAGCAAAAACTAACCACGTCATTCATTATTATTTTAAGAACATAATAACTACTTTGATCCTCTGAATTAGTTATAGTTTAATACCTATTATTTCTAATTTAAGGTGAACGAATCCTTCAAACTTGAACATTGACGCGCAGCAGAGGCGGCATCTGTGTCCCATAGCATTAGGTTCAATTAGAGGAGGCACATTTAGAGTTTTAGGTTTTAATTTCACGCGTCGACGCTCAAAGAGTATCGCCGGCCGTCCTTAGATCAGTCGGCGCCTTGCGCCTTGTCTGGAAAGTTAGACGGGCCGCCCGTCCAACCTGCAACATCTTAAAAAAGTTTAGAAAAGCCGGCCGAGAGCATATTGGACCATACTCAATATGGGATTCCAAAGCCGTTACTGTAAAGAACTGCACTACAGATGAAAAACTACATTCATGCACTTTTTTCCATGTTTTTCGCACATAATAACGAGTAGGTATGCCGACTTACTCTTAAGTAAGTAAACTAAAAAGCACCAGCAAAAAAGCGTATCTTCATGGCACTCACGTCCTTTTGTCGAGAACCTCAATTTTTCGGTAAAAACTCAAAAACGGTATATCCGATCATGTTCAAAATAATTTTGGTGGAAGTTATTTATTAAGCGTTACCTTTGTAAATTTTCTGACATTATTTGAACTTTCGGTTTAAAAAATAAAGAGAGTGGAGTGGCAAATATTATCTTGCAAGAACGAGAGGGCGCATGGAAAATTATGGTATTTACCACTCCCTTTTTTTGCGGATCTATTATTTATTTAAGTGGACTGTATTTGCGTCCAAGTACACTGGTGAATTCAACATACAATTCAGATATATCGGAACAATCCTGGAGCAAAATGGAGGAATAAAATTCACCTGCCTGTAAACCGTAGAGTGGTGTAACGTCTCGGCTTCTTCCAGGTCCTTACAAGCGGCTCGGGATATATATAAATATCCCGTGTTGATTTATTTTACACGGAGCAGACGCGTGTGTATCCGGCGTGGATGACCGTTATTGCTCAAGTGCGGGCGGTATCAAAGTTACGTGCGGAGAGTAGTATGGGAAGATATGGCCACTGGAAATTTAAAGTGAGGGAGGAAGGGACTCAATTTATACTACTTTCAGTGCAATTATTTCCAAAAGTATCCACTGAATCAAAAAGTTGTTTTTGAAATAACTGTCTAAATATGTACACGTTGATGTTTACTGAAAAAAAATTTTTCACCTTCTTTAACATATATGGAATGCCCCCCTAGAAATATTTGTTTTTGTTATTTATTTATTTAACTAACTATTAATTTAACTAAGTAGCGGTTTATACAAAACACCCACTCTATGAATTTTATCAATGTACATCTTGTAGTTTTTGAGTAAAGTGCTTGTGACATACGGACAGATGGACGGATATGACGAAACTATAAAGGTTCCTTTTTTGCTATTTTGACTTGGAACCATATAAACTGTCGCATTATATTAGTTTTCATATTTCTTTATCCTCGTACAATCAATACAGAGAATTTATAATTAAACGCGTTGTGTATATTTCATTTCTTTCACACAACAATATCATCAGAACTATGATACCTTGTTGAACAATTTGTGTATCATGTTCTGCTAATTCCAGCCACTTTTTTAATTGAAAGAACTTATAAAATCTTATTTGTTTTCTTTTTTGTTCCAGGTGTTATGAACTATGTGCAATAGATGAATTATCAGATCTTATATAATATTTAATTTGGTCAAAAATGACACAAGATGGCAACTACCCTCCGACGATGTGAGAGTCTCCCCGCGACCCTGCGGCCGACGCACCTTCCGCCGCGCGCGCCCGCCGACTCCTCGAGGCCCGTTCTGCCCGATGTCAGGACGTCGCAAAATTAGAAGAGTTGCCGGACCGCGAACGCGTCGTAGCAACCTGGAAAACGCTCCAGATCGAGATCGGAAATCTTAAGAATGGACTTAAGACTCGAGACGAGTTGTCAGTGCTATCCGATAACGATAGGTTCGTTAAAATCGACACCGACACGGCAACGTCGGCCGACGAGCGGGCGAAATGCAAAATTATTAGATATGCAAATAACGGCGTGGCGACGGCCCTCGTGGACCCCAAGCGACGGCACATCTCGTTCGGGGCTGAGCGGCTGTCGTCGCGCGCCCGGGCGGCCCGGCGCCGCACGCTCCTGCAGCGCCTGCTGTCGTGGCGTACTCGTGATTGTGATTGTCGATGTCCGCCCCTACAACCGCAGCCTCCGCCCCCGCCTCGCACCGAAGACCTACTGTGCACGTGCGCACCGCCCCTGCCGCCGCGCTCTGCACCCCTCGCCGAACGTGGTCGCTCAAAGAGCGTAGGTTACGAATCCACACAAGAAATACAACCATTTCGCCGGTGAGCTTAACAATATTTGATGAATGTTTTTTGTTCATAAAATTAATATTAGAATTATAATCTGTACGCAAATATAAACTTAATTCTAATTACATTAACTTTAACAATTAGAAAATGTATTTAAGCAAATGTTTATGTATATGGTAATCCAATCATTTATAATCCATTATATATATATATATATATATATATATATATATATATATATATATATATATATGGAATGGATTTTATTATGCATCTTTTCGAAAATCTCCTTCTTTTTTAGAACAATTTTACCACAAAAACTATAGCAAAAGTATATAATTGAGAATATATTTATAAATAATATAGACACAATCCTAATAAATGTTTGGCCAGACTACAAGCGCGGGCGCGAATGGCTGGCCGGTCGCGGCCGCACTGCGGCGCAGTACCTACGCTTCAGCTGTTCTAAGACTGTCAGTACGATATTTCTACGAGATGTTCTAAGCCATTTTTCTCAGAAACGGTTACTTCAATGACTAAGGGTTCTTTGGCAAAATTGTTTTATAAGGGGAGGAGACTACAAATATTTTCGACAATATGCATTATAATCAAACTGTATAACTGTTAACTGCGTTTTGCTTTATTCTGCTACTCTAAGTCATTATAGATTTAATGCACAAGGACTAAAAAATTGCATTGGGACCTAATAGGGTTTAATTCGTTGATTATTGATTTGCGGATCGGTGATTCATTTTTTTAGTGGGTATTGATTTCAAATGACGCTTATGAGATGTCGGTCGGTCGGGGGAGAGAATTAGTAAACGGATTTAGCATCTGGATTTGACATATATATACGTATTTATATATATAGCTGTGCATCAGCGGGTGCCTGCGTGGCAGGCGCGACAGCGGATGGCAGCGGCGCAGCAGCGCTGAGGGCACGCGCGGCGCTGACGCTGGCGCGGCGGTACTACCCCGAAGGCGGGTGGGGCTGGGCAGTGAGTGTGGTTGGCACGCTGGTGCAAGTGCTGGCGCACGGGCTGCAGCTGGGCGGCGGCGTCGGCGCCATTGCCTGCACAGCTGCCCATCGCTATCGTGTACCGCCCCTCTACACGCACGGTAAGTGATGATTCATATCTCGTGTTCGAAGATAGTAATATATAAAATTACAATTTTCGTCGTAGTTTTTAAAACCTATTGTTACTTAAAAATCTCTCACGTTTCTAAAACATTTTTACTTAATAAATACGGTTGTCGTCAAAAATGTATAGTTTTCAAAAAATATCGTTGGTTTTCTGACAACTTTTTTTAAATAGTACAGGCGAAAACAATACATAAGAAAATACCTCTTTTTATACAACCTTATTCAACAATGCATCAGACTTTTTAAAATGACACACTAAAAGTAAAGGTTTTCACGTTTGACAACTGTATGCGCGCCGTGCAAGACGTCTGCGTACTAGAGAAACAGAATAAAAGGTGGCCGTGCATGGTATTTATGATGACGTAGCGCACGAGGCGACCGCGGTGACCGTGCAGCGGCTTTGAAATTAAAGTTATAGTAATTATTGAAATTATTTAATAATTACTATAACTAGCTTTATCATTAAACAGGGGACTTTTTTCATCTTAACAATGTTTCATGTAATTTCAACTAAGATAGTACCTATAGCACCGTATAAAGATATCAGCCGTGTTATTAAATTGCGTAATTTTTACTAAGCTTTACATCGAATTTTTGTGTTAATATTACAATTAATCTCTTCTTTTTAAGTAAAGTAGCATACAGTTTTTTGCGGTTTCAATTATTCGAGTGTGTATTCCAGTGCGAATCCAACCTGTATAACATTTCTTGGTTAAGCAACGAAAATTAATTGGAATTTACATTGTCGACGTGCGTATAAAATGTAAAATAATGTTAAGCAGACAGTTATTATCACTTGGGAAACATTCGCACTTCGTTTGTTCTTAGTTCTATTCGGTAGGTTACAACAATGAAAACGACATTTCTGTGAAGAAATATACGTAACACTTGATTTCTATTGTAATTAACACGTCAAGTTCTAAACTTCACCAACAGTTACTCTATTCGAGGTTGAACAATACCTTCTGTAAATTAATTTAGAGCGTGGTTGTACGATGCTCGCAATAAAGGACACACAAGTTTTGTATAATCTTATTTCGTTTAACATTGACGAGGTTCAAATAGAAATATTGAAATACCTTGTCCTGGCTTCGAATTCCGTTCATATTTCTAAAGTAACAAATCTGATTTATAAATGCTGACGTAAAAGCTTAAGTACACGCACGAACGTCCTCTTGTGGCGAAAACATGAAACAAAATTAAATAAAAAATAGAATTAAGTGCGTGCGCAATCTGGACACATAAGTAAATTTCAATGTCTTTCTATTTTATTTATCGTGAAGAAAATTGAGTAAGAACATACTCTTATGCCTCAAAATGTGTAATTAAAAATAATTGTAAAAAAGAAATGAAAAAAAAGCTCTTTGTTATAAAAAAGAAAGTAAAATTGACATTCAGAACTGCAAGTTTTTATTTATTTATTTTATTTATGTTACTAAAAAGAAGATAATTTTTAATTAAGGATTTTAAAGTAAGCTTTTTCCCCCGGATTCCCTTGCATCCATTTAGTGAAAACCAACCGTGAGTGCAGTAATCTGCGCAGCTGCAGTGGTAGGTTGTGGTAAGATATCACTTAAATATATACACTAAATTTTGTGTTTGTGGTATTCACCGTTGTTCTTCTCAGCGAGAGCCAAACTTGGGTGTAACAACCATTCATAATTGTATTTAGAACAGGCTATGACTATTAAATTCATGTATAAAATTTCGTGTATGTGCTGTTCACCGTTGAGGAGTTCTCTCGCTGGGAGCTAACCCTGGATGCAGCAGCCATATCAGGACGGTTTTTAGAAAGGGACATTACAATTAAATACATATATAAAATTTCGGTGCTGCAAACCGTTAAAGGGTTTCACTTTTCAAGTCCTGACTCCATCATCAGATCATGTCGGTGGTACTAGCTTATTACATTGTCATCCGATTTACATATATATGAAAAATTCAGTCCGATCGGGAATCAAGAAATGGTCTAATATTCATTAGCAAGATTTGATTACAGACACCGGTCAGGTAAAGTAGATAAAAACTTGTAAAAATATGAAAATAGGTATCATAAGTCTTCAAGTCTTAAATTTCATTAACTAATTATGTCCTTGTCCAAGACAATTTTAAATTAAGAAATACTTAATGTAATAAGAGCATCATGATATTGTAGTGTCCGTGACATTAATTAAAGTTAGTTTTTTTTTCTTAATAATAAACGTATATTTATATTTTAAGATGTTTATAAGTATGTTGTCCAGATTTCACAGGCATCTCTTTCCATTATACATAATTGATCCTTTAAGTTGAGTGACTTTTTCTTTAAAAAAAAGCCGGCCAAGTGCGAGTCGAATACGTGCACTGAGGGCTCCGTACTAAAACATAATATTTATGTTAAGTACTTGAAATAAATTCTCAACCCGAGCCCCATTCACACTTGACCGATTTTCATTTAGTGTTTTCCTTAAGCTTGCACTACCACCACGTTAAGTTGAACTCTTATATATGCTACCGCTAATACGATAAAGCAAACATAACAAAAATAAACTAATACGTACTAAGTATGTACTCACATACTCAGCGAGTGCTAGTGTATCGCACATCAAAACAAACCGAAACGAAGCGAGCTATAAACTTCTTGTAGATTTTCGTGTCATATACAGCTAAAGAACTATTTATTGCATTTTTTGTTTAATTTTAGGTCCAATAGTTTCCGAGATAAGTGGTGAATTTTATGGTGAATTTTCGCCTATTTTTCAAACAACTTCCAAACAATTTATCTAAAAATTATAAAAAATATATATATTTGAGATCTTCACAATAAGCAAACACGGGCAGACGTGCGAGTGATCCAATAAGAGTTCCGTTTTTTTTTCCTTTTGATGTCCGTAGTCCTAAAAAATTGTCCGGCATCATTTGACCAACCGAGTAATAATAAGTAATAACTTGAGTTTTAAATTATCACAGTAATCTTAAATAATCTAATATAACAACAATTTAATTTAAACAATTTAATTTTAAATCTAAAGAATATTTAAAATTCAATTATTTCATATATTTTAATGCAACAGAATTATCCTGTATGTGAAGTCTCACCGCCCAGCACCTTCGACCGATTTAGAACAGCAACTTTCTTCCGGTCACGTCATTTGACAGTAAGCTCGTTTACTATCAAAGAATGTCTTTCATACATACTGTAAAATACGACATCTCTCTCTCTCTCTCTCTCTCTCTCTCTCTCTCTGTTTCTGTATTTGCAGCCTTATAGCAGCCCTGTATTTGCAGCTTAAAACTCGAGAGTTGCTAAATTAGTTTACACGATCTTTTTTTTCATATGGAAATAATAAAAGTTGCTACGTCTTCATATACTATATATAATTAGTTGCGATGGATAACCTAGACCTTTAGTAGGGAAAATTTAGTGATCCAGGTATTATTACTAAAGATAATAGAGTCGAGTTTTTATCACAAAACAAAACCTTGACCGAAAACCTTTACCCGTGCGAGCGAAGCCGCGGGCATAAGCTAGTTAATATAATGATATTAATATAGGAAATAATCAATTAATCATAGGCTATCTTCGTTTTTAAGGCGTAAAGCATTTCAACTAGGCGCAGACAAAGGATTATAAACTTCGCAGATTTGCTAAATTACCACCATTAAGAAGTCTATTGAATCGCAAAACATCACCTAAGATTAGTTATTTTTCTTTTACTCTCCATTATGCGACTCCAACTGACAATAATGCAATCACCTTCTTCCTTAAATAGATTTTTAATGTTTCTAGAAGTAAAAATATGCCTGCTAGAATAAGGCGGACGAGACGTCACTTCTTCTCTAAAAACATAATTTAATTACTAATGTACATTTCATTATACCACCAACAATTATAGCATAATAAGATAACTAATACCATAACCACACATAATAATGAGATCAACTTTTGAATTATAAGCGATATTTCAAGTTTCTACACACAATCACTGATGTTCAACATCGATAGAGAATTATTCAAAAACGATCTCCCAAGTTAGATTCGAAGCATGAACAAGTTAGTCTGCTGTAATCTACATTGTAAATGGAGCTTAACTTCCCTCCATTTATAAAAGCTTAATTTATAAGATGTGTATACCCACAGCTGCTTAAATTATTTCATAAAAGAGAATTAAATAAAGATGAGGCCTCGGTATTAAAAAAAAATGTACCGAGGTCTCGTCTTTGTCAATTATTCAAAAAGATGTAAGTAGTGTTAATAGTAAATAAGGAAATATTAAAAAAATGAAAACAAATACAAAAATAAAATACGAAATTAAATGTAATATTCGAATAACTGCTCGACCTTTTGAGAATGAAATTAGATTACAAAAAATTGAGCTTTTGCTATAGAGACAAAAAAAAAATTGTCCGATTATGAATTATGTAGCTCAAATAAAATATATATACAAATAAAATGTCTAGTGTTTAATCGGAATTGTAAGTATTTAAATATTGGTATATTTTTTACATATGGATTGCATTTTAAAAACCTACTTCAAAATGTCTGTTTAGCCCATCTTAATAGATTTTTTAAATCTTATTTACATCTGACTCAATAGGTAAAAAACAAATGTTTTCGACCCTGAAGTAGAACCCAAACAGCGTTTGTTTATTGCTAAACTTCGATACCTAGTAATATTTTAATAGAATTAATATGAAAAAATATATTTTGTGACACCTTTAAGAGCAATGGTGCTGAAAGATCAGGGAGGCGATTCTCGGGCCATGTGGAAATTGTGACATAACACATTTTTTAAGGAGACGTATAATAGAATATAAATTTAATAGAATAAAACCAATCATTAATACTAAATTAGTGTGGTCCTTTGACATTTGTCATTTCATACAAAATGATAAGTCAATCGAAAACACTAATTCAGTATTATTAAATTCCAAGCTGTGATAATTGTCAAACGGTTTTCATGTGTCACGCAACAGGTACACCCTAGCACACTACAATAATTGTCACCCGTTAAAATTATAAGATTAATATTATGAGTAACGCCTTATTTTAATGAAATCATAACTACTGCTCTCATCCAACAGTCTTTTTATTCCAGATTTAAAGGTTTTAAAACTCCACTTTTTCCTTTAAATATTATAAGCATACTCTCATATCTATTGTAAATTCACGATTTCTAAATAGAAACTATTTTAAATTTCTATAGGTGAATGAGAGTACAAAATTTATTCATCGCTTGACAAGTTTTGTGTACGGAAATTTCACGTTTAAAAATTGTCCCATGTGACAATTTTCAAATGGCCCCGAGAATCGCTTCCCAGTTCGTCTGTTCGCACCGAGTTCGAAACGTGACTACTACATGGCGATTTAGGTTTGTATTAAAAAAGCGCACTCAAGTCCGCGTTCCAACTTCATATTGGAAAGAGCAAGAGAGTTGTACTGTTTCGGCATAGAAAATGATACATGTCTCGCTCTCACGCTCCTTCTTGTGATGGCGCACGATTTGAGTGAGGTTCGTTAATACGGCCCATGACTCATGAGTCGTTAACTTAAGTCATATTTACCGCACGGACGTTTCAATCGCATTAGTGACAAGTCATTAGCAGCCCTCCGACCTTCAATAACGGAGGTCAACGTGGTCCTTCAATGTGGAGACCTTAAGGCTTATGCTCCTTAATCTGAAACAAAATCTCCTCATGGTAATAATACAAATTTAACCTATGTAGACATCCGCTATAATAAAGTTTCGAAACCACTCCTAGCCACCACTGCGCCCCTAGTGTTCTAGTATCATTCGGTCCTGCCTGTATCGGAAGCTTCTATGTAACTCCGTTAATTGTGACATTCAATACATCTTTCTGTTCTAGCATGATGGTTATAAATAGCGCCATCTATTAACATATAGTTGCGCTTTATCACGAAAAGCGACATCCGCGATGTTTAAAGACACGCTACATGAACTTGACGCAACATCAACATAACGTTAAACGGGTCGAAACATAGTTTTAAATATCGCATGATGCTATGTACCTAAAAGAACACGCGACATTGAAACGCAGAACGTGATTATATTTAAACATGGTAACACAATGCAATTGAACTGCATTATTATTTTTTTAAAACTGTTTTTAATATTATTCACCTGATTGATACAGTTCGTTCTGACTCTATCTATTGGGGACGTGAGTTCGATTGCTGTACAAGACAAATATTTATCTGATCAAAACATAATATTTGTTTTGAGTCTGAGTGTTTCTGTGTATTATATGTATGCATTTTAATAAAAAGTATGTATGTATTATATTCAAAATCTAACACTAATAATATAAGTTTTCTTGCTTAGTTTGGAACCAAATTATGCTGTGTGTGTATATCCGAAGATTATTATTTATATTATTATTAACTCGCTTTTCGCTCGCAGCTTCGCTCGCGTAGATACAGAATGTGTTTCTTCATCTTTTGTAGCCTAGACTTTATTATCAATATCAATCTCTGTTTCGCTTTCAATTTTGGTTCCGGTACTGTTCTTAAATTCAAACCTGGTCACGTTCTTGGTCTCAGCCGAATCCTTTCCCGTTTCGATCTCAATTCCGTTCTCAATTTCACTCCCGGTCCTGGCTCTTGATTTTACTTCCCAATCCGCTTTCAATTCTGATGCGGTTCACAGTACCAATTTGTATAAAGCCAGGACAAATGCTATTATCAGAATAAATTGCAGGCTATGTTCTCTGGGATATTGTGACTTTCTACATGTAAAAAAAATATTGTTTATACAACTCCATTACTCCCCCTCCTCCCCCATTTCTGACATTGAATGAAATAAAGCCTATATTATGCTCTAGGCCAAACTCTATCTACCTGTGAAAACCACTTTGAAATCAGTTCCGTAATTATAGAGTTGTGTGCGAACAAACATACAGACAGACAGACAAACAAATAGTGAAATATTCTTGTTTACTCTTATATTACCTTTCTCTTCGATAAGAGATTCGATAAGAGGGTTACGATTAACCCTCTCCATTCTTTGTAAATACCTTTAAAGTACAGGCACACGGGATTTTGATAACATTTAACTCTGACAATAAACGAACTAGGAAACAGTAAAAAATGACTTTACATTTATTTTTCAAGAAGCGAATATTTTTGTCTTTGTAAAATGTCACATTCCTAGAATTAGCCAGTAATACACACGGACACTAATTTGGTTTTTATAGAGAAACATTTTTTTTAATTATTTTCTTTAATTAGTAGTCTAATTGCGATAGGTGAATTTATTTTCATTAATTTATTTAAATTAGTATTCTAAGTGGGAAAACGAAACAATACAACACGCCCACTCCCTTACAGTCTTCAAACAGACGAGAGGTAAGCATAGTGTTCTCAAGAGTTTCCAAGATTAAAGGAATAATCGAACTGTTTAATTGACACTACTTTACGGCCAATTACAGCTAATTAGTATGTCTACACAATAGTGCTCCAGAACCCATTTATCTTGTATATATACTAGAGTGTATATGTAAAGTGCTTCAGCGACATCTACATAATTTAGTGATAATCTATCGTGCTATAGTTTATGTAGCATCAAAATTGAGATTCCTCTGTAGACCATATCATAAATTTATAGTTTTGAAATACAACTTAATGTACTATCATATATTAATATCGTTTTTTCACGAAACTTATCTTAAAATGTTTATGAGATGTTATATTTAAGAAATTTTTCACTCATAGATTATAATTAGGTAGCAAATTACAGGATCGAATTTAAATTAGCTAACATCATTTAAAGGAGTATACAATTTTAGACAATTACAAAAAGAAAATATAAATCAAGTTTTAATAGTTTTTGATGATGGTAGTTGACCAGCAGTTCAATATGTTTTTCTAGTCTCATTGTGGCTGCGCGGGCGCGCTCGTATCCCGTTTCGCCGCATGCTCCTCTCTCTTTCGCCTTTAAATGTAGTGCTAAAGGATTCTAAATCCTATTCATTTCTAAAATTTTAATCGAATGCAAGAAAATATTTCTCAATCGTTGTCACTGTTGTTAAACAGCCTGCCAGTTGTGTGGTTCGGATGGTATTTCTACCAGCCTGTAGTTGTAGGATCGACAACTAATATCAGTAAACTTGGATCGTTAATACACGCCTCTTACGACCCAATTATGCTTTCCTCCTCCTAATTTAGAAGTTCTCGGGTGTAACGATTGACAAGTTGTTATCGCGATGACGTGCAACTTCTTAGGGCCCAGATTAACTGTCTTTTCTGGGCATGAAAACGCTCAATCACTGTACTCGTCTGTGCCGTTGCCCTGCCTACTACACTGAATTAGGTGAGCGACAATTTCTTATGTCTCAGTAACATTAGTACGGATCGCTAACATTTTCTCACGGCTTTATCTACATTTTTCATTGTAGTTTTAAGTCCTTTCAATTAATCATACAATAAACTGATAATTTATTTTCTCGACCACACTTTTTGTTAACAATTTAAAAGTTAAAAAATAACTTTTGACATACATATTGACAAGGAAATATCATTTTAACTATTGCCATGGATAACTATTTTTGGTTATTTAAATTTTAATATACTTTAATAGATTTTTCAAACTATTGAATACTTAATTGTATCAAACACTTTTTTGACAATTCCTCTGCTATTATAAGTGATTATGTACGGTAGTAAAATTTGGGTATGGCAAAATCAATGCGATAAAGATGCAATCTCTGCGTAATGTTTTTGAAAGATAGATTTAGGAACAGTGGTGTCAGACAGCGGTGCGATTTGAAAAAAGATGTACGTGGATAACAATTAAAATTTTTGGAATTCATCACTTAGAAACTGTACAACAAAAAAAACATACTTAAGTTTTAATAATGGAATTGTTTGTTAACCTTATTACGTATATTTTATTAATCTATCATTTATTTTGACAAATTGACTGCATAAAGAAAATTATTTGTCTAACGTCAACATGAATTTAACGCTAGAAAATTTTCGTGAAGTGACTTTCGTTGCCATTTAAACCAACAAGAAAGTTATAACAGACTTTGGTTGGTCTTTCATGATGAAGCTCCATCCCTTGCTATTGTTTATAAATGGCTTAACTACTTCAAATGTGGTGGCACTAATCTTAGTAACAATATGTGTGAGGGACATTCTTCTACGGCGATGACCGAAGACAACATTCTGATGATGCTGTGCGCTCATGATAGAGACTAACAAAAGAGTACCCTATCAGCAGATTCTTACAAACTTAAGCATCGGTATGAGTCAGATGCACAAAATTGTTCATGAATATTCAGTGGTTAGAAAGCTTTGTACTCGGTGAATAGCTCATAATTCAACCGACACTTAAAAACTCCATCGTATTAATAGGTGCAGCGAAATGATGCAAAAATTTGCCGGTGGTGACTCAAATGCTGTTATGGTTATGGTTACAGATTATTGACGTTAAAGTTATGGACACGGTTACAGGTGACGAAAGCTGGATTTGCTGTTACAATCCTGGAGTCTGCTCAGTGAATATTTCATTTCGAGGAGTTGCCTACTAAAGTAAAACGTGGCCGAAACTTCGGAAAAAAGATGGAGGGCCTTTTTCTTTAGAATGACCGGTCATTATGCAAGAATTGTTTTAAAAGATAAAAAATCGGTCACTGCAGACTTCATACATCACTGCAGAGTTCAGATATAACTGCAGACACTACTAATTGTTTGTCTTTTGTTTTGGAAAAAGTTCATGAATTACGACCTCGCATTAGGATTCTTCTTCATTGTAACAACACCTCACCACATACCACTAGACAAATGACTAATATTTTGCGAAAATTAGGTTTAAAAACACTGGCTCATCCACCTTACAGCTTCGACTTCGCACAATACCATTTTTATTTATTTCTTAAAATAAAAGAAAAACTTAAAGGAAAATGATTTACGGACGCCGATGAAGTAGTGGCTCCACATGAAAAGACCGTCGAAATGTCCCCTAAATGCGAGTGGGTAAAATGTTTTTTTTTAGTGATTCCATCAAAAACCTGCAAATAAATGTCTCAACAGACACTATTTTGAAAAACAATAATAGTAAATATGGTTAGCTAGTTTGCCCAGTTTTTGACTTACTAACGACTTTCAGTTTAGCGACTGGAGTAGAAAAAGATATTTTGCGGTAATTTGCCTATCTGAAAATGATGAATGAAAGTAGATTGACAAAACAAATGTATAGAGCGAATGCATAAAGTGGAAGGCTCGGCGAAGGTCGCGCTATAAAATTATGCAGACCAAATTGGTGGCGTATTAAAAACGGAACAAATTTTGAGCACCCGAAACCGATGAGCTTGCATGAAAAGATTGATGAATGTCACTGAGGCAAGAGAGATACGCAAAGATCGTACCGTATGGAAATCTATAGTCTCTGCCGCCTACCTTTCTGAAAAAAAGACCTGAGTTTGTATTATTATTTATATTATAAATAAAATGCAATATTAAAATATTGCAAACAACTCGATTATAAAATATTTTGCAACTTCTCTAAAATTAGTAAGCTTCAATATTACTGTCAATTTTAAAAATATTTCCACCGTATATCATGTAATTTAATTAGTATTTTATATCATCTAATTTATGTTTAATATTAGGCTAAAAATTTTAATCAAAAATATAACTTTTTTGTCACCTTTGCATACAGAAACAACGAATAATCACATTAAATTTTAATTTCTTTCTGTAATTATCTTAACATCGATTTCATATCTTGAGTTTTTCAACAGTAGTATTTAATGTTCAGCAAACATTTACAAAATTTATGATAATTCTCGCTATTGTGCTCTTAAAACTATATCTCATACTTTATATAGATTTTAATAAATAAAAAAGTATATAAATTACCATGTATGTACTACAGCAGTGGTATATACATATACCATTTATATTTATATATATGCAGTAATTTAAATTGAATATTTTACTACCTCGGAGGCAAAAATTCTCCACGCATCCTTCGGCCGTCATCTTCCTAAATGTTCCCACACGGCTGCTGCGTTTAACTGAATTTTACTAGCGCGTTTTTTACGACAGCACGATCGACATAAAACTAATTCGATATCGATGCGTAGGTCTCACGGGAGCCCTCCGATATTCAGCAATTCAGTTAGCCGGCGTGCTGCTTGGCAAGTTTAAGGCTGATTTGATCGATTACAGCGAATGAAACGCGGAGTTAATTCGAGCTTATCGGAAAACCATCGCGCGCGCATCGCCTCCGTCTAAGAGGAAGCCCGACGAGATTACACCGCGACAGCGGCCCCTCAAACAGGTGAGACACCCGCGGCCTCGTCTCATAATTGAAGAAATAGGTCACATTTTATGTACACGTACAGGTGATGCAAAATCATTTTATTTTCACATCGCACCTATTTATAAGTTCATTCTACTCTTTGTAAAATTATCTGTTACGGTATCTTTATTTTTGTTTAGATGTGGTCGTTGAATGAAATTGAATCCAGTACTCTAGTTTCTAAAATTTTAATGTAAATTCTGTAGCAATGAAATTTTGAAATCGCCTTTCTACTGCGATAACAACGGTCGGTCTTATTTGCATCATTATGCAATTAATATAACCTATAACTCATTCGACGATATAATTTTTTTTTATAACTTCACGATATAAGATTTTCTCCCAATACGGTTCAGCGATGACTACGTTCGGTGTACACCCTCGTTTTATAATTTCGCACTTATTCGAACTCAACATAACAAACGTGTCCACGTTTCTACAGTAATGTCCATCGGTATCTACAGTTTTCGTACATCATAAAATGTAGTTTCGGCTATCGCATAACCCTGAACTATTACCGCGAGATAAATACAACAGGTGCGAGGCAAACCACTCGGTGAGTGTTATGTAGGTACTCATTTATGAAGTCATGCTTCTTTGGAGCGTTATGAAAATATAATGAGAGTGAATTATTATCGCGGTAACACGAAAACTACAGTATTAAGTTGTTCGCAAGCGGTTTAGGGAGCAACTTCGGATCAGTAATGTCTGATATGTTAAACATTAAAGCTGGAGGGTTGCCATTTATTAAAATGAGAACAATATCACTAATATCATTACGCCGAATGACTGTAAGGCAGACGGAGTTAGTAAGTTCAACAGTGATATCAGTCGATGAGTTTTGTGTAGCTGAATGCAAAATGGAAGATGGCAACAAAACACATTAATAATTCCAATTTTTTGCTTAATATTTGTTATACTTTCGAATAAACGGATAAAATTGTTGTTATACTTTTTATAAGTAAAGAAATATCGATTGTTTAAACTTTTAAATTTAAATTAAACTTTATCAACTGTACTGACTATCCTACTCCAGTCTTGTTATTATTTTATTGTAATAAATGATTTGCATTCAATTAAAAAAAAAATATATTTATAGAGCGACTTGACATATGAAAGTTTTGCTATTCGATAAGACATTTTCTTAGTAATCATTTAATAGAAACAATAACAGTATGTCGAAATGCAATCGAACAATGGCCTAATTTTTTAGTCTTATTTTGTTATAAAATAAAATTTTCAAGAATAACCAATTAATTATAATTGACCTTAGTTTTACATATAAAAAGTATCTCACGATTTTTTTAAAGTTCTTAATTTGGACTTAGAATGCCCAAAGTTCAAATCTTAAGTTTGGGACGTCATACATATTTTTGAGTTCGTTTGAAATTTTACAAGATTTCCTTTTCAATTCTGATTTTCTAACTATAATAAACAATAACAAAACTTAAAATAAACAAAACAAACAATAACAATAACAAAAACTTTCTAAACCATAAGTTTTTTACATAAATATTATCGTAGTAAAACCAAGTTACATCTGATTCAAAAATCCCAGACTACATTTGTGCAAAAATTTTTTGGTATTGCGCCACTACACTTACATAAAAATACTAACAAGATCGATATCAGACACATATTCACTAATACAAGTATTTATTACTTTAGAATTAGTTAATTAATGTTAGATATACGAGTACTTATTATTTTGTTTCGATTAGGTTGCGTCGCGCTTGCCGGGTGCAGCCCGGGTTTGAACGTGTTCTAGCGTAATCCGTTTTAGTTATTAATATTATTTTATTTTTTACTTCATTTTATTTGTTGTTTAAATTTATGACGTATTGTTATTACATTTATTTTATTAAAAGCCTTGTAGGTTTTCAATAACAAATACATGTTTACATTTAAATATCCTTTTTTATTAATTAATTGAAAATTTGACATTTCAGCTCGTTCTCTATATAAATCATGAGTCGTAAACCTTCCACCAGAGATTTAAAACACAAATTGAAGGCTGCGCTCTTAGAACTTAAGGCGGCTAGAGAAATGTGTGATTTCCTTGTAAGCGAGCGAGAGGATCACGCGACCGAAATAAGATCGGTCGTATCTATGGACACAAAATAAAAAGGCGAGTTAGCCGAACTGGACATTAAATGCAATGACCTAACTGATCAACGCGATCGCTTGCAAATACTGGTCAATGTAAAGGACGATCATTGGAATAGTTACGAGCGGTCACTGCTCCAAGTACAAGCTCTGCAGAAAGAGCTGCAAAATGGTAAAATTAGGACGTATAAATTACAACACCCACTGGATTTGAGTAGAGTGGATGCGACTATCAAGTTGTGCGACTCAATGTTGGATAAATACGACAACATCTGACACGCAAAAAGCATTAACTTATTTTAATAACTCCAAAAAATTAAGAAATATTTTAATATAAATAAATTTATGAAACGTTCTACAAGACTTATAAAAGAATTTAACATTGATTATAAAAATTTAAATTTAAATAACAGAAGGTAAAAAGGTAAAGTTAAATCTATAAAAAGTTATGAACAAAAACTCTTTGAAAGGGATTTTGAGTGTCAAAGTATGCAACAACAAATGCAACGTTTGCAAAATAATTGAGGTATATCTTAAGAGACATACAGAATTGTTTCAAAAAAGGAGCGACATCTAGAATATTAACACTAGACATGAGAACGATCTTGCTGCTCGTAAAACCCGTCTAAACAAAGTTAACAAACAAGTTAAGGGGCAATGTGTGCACTTTTATAATAAGATCCCAGCTTAAATTCAAAATTGGACATTTTGTAAATTTAAACATTTCATCGAAAGAAAGTTATATGGCAAGGGCTATTATACCGTGTCTGAGTATCTTAATGAAAAAAGCCCTCGGGATTGAACTGCTCGGCTATCAGGTTATTGCATATTATTTTGAAATGTCAACTAAATTATTAATTAAACAGTACTTTGCATTGATGAGTAAAAAGAGCAAACCTCGAGTTTCTTGCCCATTCTTCTCTCGGTGAATCAGCATTTGGAACGGGCGGTAATGTCGAAACAAATTTATGAATGACCTATTGCAAATGTAATTTCATTACCTTCTAAATAAAGCTATTTTTGATTTAATTCGTTTTTGATTTATTTTTATATATAACGCAGCGTACAACATGAGCATTGACTTACGCAAGATTTTGTTTAAATGTTTAAAATATGATACACAACGCACTCCGTACGCGATGTGATACTCGCGTCACCCGGACCAGCGCGATCGCCACTCGCATTTTTCTTTTTATTCGCTCAATACGAAACTGACCACTGACCAATATTGCGATCAATCAATATCAAGGACATGATGTTCACAGCGCGCCGCACGCGGTTTGTCGTCCGCAGTCTTAACGCGCTGTAAACCCGATGCGAATTTGAATTAACTAGAAGCACACGACGAATCGCGAATATAATGTGGAACGTCGTCAACGCGTGAGCACATCACACGCGACGGGTACACAGAGGTCGCTGATTACGTAACTGGATTTGTAACACGCGCCTGTGTGGAAGAGCGTTACGAGATATTAAATTTTCGTTATTAATTTACGTACCGGATATTATATTATTCTCAATTTTATAATCCGGTATACAGTGAAACCCTTTTTTTTTTCTCAATTTTCTATCTACTAATCACAATCTCTATTAACTACGTGTATCTGTAAGTGAACAAATAAAAAGATAATTAATTAATTATATACCATACTTTTTGTATTTTTTAATGAACAGAGTTTGAGGAGTTTTCTACCGATAACAAATATCTCGGATTAATGCATGGAATACTGTTCATTCTTACAATACGATTTTTTTTTCGCTTCTGTATCATAGATGCTCATAAGTCATCATCTGGATTGTAGAGCACTTCATCGTCATTAACATTCTCATAATCTTCAGCCAGACGTTTAAAAGAGACGAGCCCCGACACACCGAAGGGGGAGTAAATTTAGAAGGGGAGTGTAGATTCTAGGGTGGAGTGACAGAAGTTTATCCCCAGTGAGTATTCGTGCAAACTTTAGCCAGAAACTGGAGTCCGGTCAGGTAATAAATATTATACTGTATCAGTAAACATCTCAAAGAAAGGTAAATCATTCTTTTTTAATTTCTTTCTTTTTCTAATTGTTGTTATTGTTAAATTCGTCATTTTCTTCATTTGGTTAGAACTTCTAGTGTTAGTTTCCGAAAGTTGGTACAGTTCATACACAACATTCTTCAACCCTGATATATATATTAATATTTCGATATATTCAAAATTACTATGTAATTGGAGTAAAAAAATACTACGAAAAGGAGTGATTTGACTTTAATTCTCATATCAATTCCCTTGAATAGAAGATTATGTGGAACGATTGGTATTTAATTAACTTCTAAACATTTTTGAGGAAATACTCTTTTTTACATGCGCATTACAGTCAAGTCAACAAGTTCAAAATCGTGCTAATTCTTGATAAAGGTTGTAAAAATATGTGCGATAGCTCATTGGATTCGGAATGACGTCTACAAAAATGTATTCTAAAGATTTTACTGCACGATAAAAATTGCAAAAGTTATTAACAAATTAAGATGAAAAAAAGGTATTTCGTTTTTTGGCAATTACTCAAAAACTATTAATATTTAAGAGATTCAAAAAGGAAGTTTATACAGAAAAAAATTTACAAAAAAGTCTTGACTCCCGGAACTCTACTTCTATTATTTATTATTTAAATTTAGTGCTGAAAATAGGGCCCCGCGCGGCCGATACAACATGGTCGTGCTACCGCTCAACAGAGTCTATCACATAAAATATTTTTTATAGGATTAAGTATAAATATTATAATTTAAAAAAATATGGCATCATCAAAATACTTCAAAGAATAAAGTCTGTTTCCGGTTTTTGGAACTGGTTTATCTACAGTTGTTTTCCACAAAGACGGAAACGTCACTGTTGCACTAGATGTATTAATTATAGCTGCGATTAAGGCAAATGTTTCTGGTAAGGTTAATACAAACCATTCGTCCCAATCGCATTCGAAGAAAATGATAGAATAATTTTTAGTGTAACTTTTTCATTAATAGGGAGTAGTTGAAAAACTTGTAGTCTGGTCGAGAAGTGAGTTTTCTGCGAAAAATAGTTAAAACAGTCTTAAAAATATGGGGTGTGGTGCATTGGATTCGGAATTCAATCCTGAAGAATGGGAATTTTGGAATTTATCCGCCAATAAAAATTCCAATTGTTATAAACAAAAAACGAAAAGTCAAAAAGGTAGTGTCCGTTTTGCAGCTATAACTCAAAAATATTAAAGTTAGCTCAAATTTGAAAAAGTTCCTAAAGAGGAGAAAATTTTAGTAAAATAACTCCGACTCCGGTTGTAGCTCTATTATTTATAATTTTAATTTTACGCTGAAAATTGGGTTCCGCACACCGTTTCAGCGCGTCGCGCCGCCAGAAGCGTGCATTATAAAATAATTTTTTCAATATTCAATATTAATTTAAAATTTGGAAAATTATAGTGTCTTCTAGAAACTTGAAAAATACGATCCCGTTGGAAAAATGTTTAACTCTATTTTCTTAAAGTTATCTAATAGTTAATTAAGTAATTTTCATGGACTTTAGTTTTTATTAAATCTCATATAAAAGTTTAAATAATGCACCTATAAATCTTTTCTTTTGGGAGCTCTTCTTATATACATAATAAACAAGACTCCGTTATAAAATTTATAAAGTTTTTTATTTGTTTATTATGATTTTTAAGTAAACAAAAATGAAAAATGGGTAAAGTTATTAAAATTTTTTTACTAAAAATTTGATTGTAGTTCTTCTGTATTTATATATCGTGTTTAATAGTTTTGCTAAAATTTTATTTGTTTATAAATTTTTATAAACAAATGACAAGTTTAATATTTATCGAAAATTTTTTGGCCATTTTATTGTCTTCGTAAAATGATGATTTAAAAAATTTTTCTTAAAACAATTTTAATTGTTTATAATCGTTTTTCATTTATCAATCCTTTAAATTATTTATTAAGAAATTTTTTTAAATTCATCATTTTCTATTCTTAATATAATTATAAAATTTTTTATTTCAATTTTATTGTTTATCAAATAAACAATTTGTTATAAACAAATTCTGATTTTCCTTATATTTTTGCCGTAACTTTAATAAATTATAAATACAGTCATGTGCATCAAAGTGGTCAAAAATTTTTCTCTATTGTTTTTGCATTTTAAATAATTTTTCAAATCAAACAAACCGTCCTCTGTTTTGTCAACTTTTAAATTGTTATAACTTCTAAACTATTGGTGATACGGTCTTTGACATTCAAGTCGATCTTTTAGACAATTTATAGATACAGAGGAGATAAAAATTGATTAGATAGATCAATAAATTGTCTAAAAGATCGACTTGAATGTCAAAGACCGTATCACCAATAGTTTAGAAGTTATAACAATTTAAAAGTTGACAAAACAGAGGACGGTTTCGAGTTTGATTTGAAAAATTATTTAAAATGCAAAACAAATAGAAAAATTTTTTGACCACTTTGATGCACATGACTGTATTTATAATTTATTAAAGTTACGGCAAAAAAATATAAGGAAAATCAGAATTTGTTTATAACAAATTGTTTATTTGATAAACAATAAAAATTGAAATAAAAAAAAATTTTATAATTATATTAAGAATAGAAAATGATGAATTTAAAAAAAAAAATTTCTTAATAAATAATTTAAAGGATTGATAAATGAAAAAAACGATTATAAACAATTAAAAATTGTTTTTAAGAAAAAAATTTTTTAAAATCATCATTTTACGAAGACAATAAAATGGCCAAAAAAAATTTTCGATAAATATTAAACTTGTCTATTTGTTTATAAAAAATTTATAAACAAATGGCGCAAAAAATTTTTTAGCAAAACTATTAAACACGATATATAAATACAGAAGCAACTACAATCAAATTTTTAGTAAAAAAAATTTTTTAATAACTTTACCCGGATTTTTCATTTTTTGTTTACTTAAAAAAATCATAATAAACAAATAAAAAAACTTTTATAAATTTTTATAACGGAGTCTTGTTTATTATGTATATAAGAAGAGCTCCCAAAAAGAAAAAAAATTATAGGTGCATTATTTAAACTTTTATATGAGATTTAATAAAAACTAAAGTCCATGAAAAATTACTTAATTAACTATTAGATAACTTTAAGAAAAATAGAGTTAAACATTTTTTTCCAACGGGATCGTATTCTTTCAAGTTTCTAGAAGACACTATAATTTTTCCAAATTTTAAATTAATATTGAATATTGAAAAAATTATTTTATAATGCACGCTTCGTTTGGCGGCGCGACAGCGCTGAAACGGCCGTGCGGAACCCAATTTTCAGCGTAAAATTAAAATTATAAATAATAGAGCTACAACCCGGGAGTCGGGAGTTATTTTACTAAAATTTTCTCCTCTTTTAGGAACTTTTTCAAATTTGAGCTAACTTTAATATTTTTGAGTTATAGCTGCAAAACGGACACTACCTTTTTGACTTTTCGTTTTTTGTTTATAACAATTGGAATTTTTATTGGCGGATAAATTCCAAAATTCCCATTCTTCAGGATTGAATTCCGAATCCAATGCACCAAACCCCATATTTTTAAGACTGTTTTAACTATTTTTCGCAGAAAACTCACTTCTCGACCAGACTATTGTAGACTACATCTATAGAATTCAAAATAACAGCTAAGAAATGTTTACATCGTGTTTACGTGGCAGAGAAAGAAAATGATCATTAATGAAGTCAAGATCATTGAAATTATACGATCACTCTGCAGACTTTGGTTTAAAACTAGCTATTTTTTTTTTAATGTTAATCCATAAGATTCGGGGGTTATTTATTGTATTATTAATATCGTTACTTAAATAGGCCTTCTTTTCAGAATCTAAAGTTATTTCTTTTTAGTTCCTTGTAATAATTTTTATATGAAACAATATTAGATTTACGACTACGAGAATAAGCTTTCTCACGCAATTTAATAATCTCTCTTAGGTTATGTATTAACCAAGGATAGGATTATTCTTATATATAAATTATTTTATGTGTAACGCTTGGCTTATTAATAAAATGCAAAATATATAAATTGAAATCCTCTGCCATTTTATTAATATCGTTATTTACAACGGTTCAAGTCAACAGATTCGACACTCTCATACTAACTTTTTAAGTTAATATCTTTTATGAGTCTGTAGGTAAATCCACTTAGGTGGACAGATTTATTATTTTAATCTTAAATTTACAAGAAATAAATGCGTGATTACTAAGCACTGAAATGTGGTAAACACAGAAATCAAAAGGCTAAATATTGGAACACTAAACATCTATAAGTGTTTTCAATATTATTTGTAAAATACAAGGACAGTTTATATATGGTACAAGACCAATTGAGTTAAAAAAATCATTAAGCTTCTCAGTGTTGGAATCATTAGATTGTACAAGGTTTGTATTGAAATCTCTAATTAAAATTATATAATCAAGAGACAACATTGACCTTACGGAATCTGTGAGTGCATCTATTCAACAACGTATTCACTCTCCGACACGGTGGCCGATAAGCTGTCGCAATCGCTAATTTTACACCATCAAAACGAAAGCTAAACAACGTTTGTTCGACTTCAGGACAGTCTAGATGAGGTACTTATCACACAAGGCGTATGCCGCAACCGGTAGTCGACCGACGTCCGGAGCGCGCGCGTCTTCCCCCGCTCTAAGCCACGCTTCATTTATGTTCATAACATCTACCGATAGACATTCAATAGCCGCAACGAATTCATCGTGCTTATTACGCAGCGAACCGGCATTTAAAAGAATTATCGCCAAATATTTATTTTTAATGAAGCGAATTATAAAAGAGTACAGAATCTGGAAAAATTTGCAACGTAACAACAATTTTCGAAAGTACGACACATATCGTTCATCTGTTAGTTCAATGATTTCAAGTAATACATTTATACTAGCTGTCCCGGTAGACGTTGTTCTGTCCTTTCGAGTGGGTGGTTTGTCCGTATAGTTAAGGTCTACACCTCCGCCAGTATGGATTTAGAATAACTTCCTTTATTTTTGTATCGATCGATGTCAATCTTAATTTCGATCTCGCTTTCGACTCCTATCCCGTTCACAATTTTGATTCTGATCCCGAAACCACACTCATTTTCGATCCCTGTACCGTTCTAAATGTTGGTACTGGTGCCGCTTCCGATTCTGATTCTTGTCCCGTTCTCGATTCTGTTCTCCTTTTCGCTTTCAATTCTAATTCCGCTACCAGTCGAAATTCTGATTTTAATGAAACCGGGACTAAATGCTAGTATGAAAATAGAACCTAACCTTACCTAACCTATATTACTCGGCGATAGTATACCTTTCTATAAAGAAGAATTAAAAAATCGTCTGAAGTATATAAATATCATGAATGAAACCGGTAGTAAATGTCAACAGCTAAACTTACTCAGCAATAGTGTATCTATTAGTGAAAGAATTTTTAAAATCGATTCAAAATTTTGGTTTAATAATTCAAAGACGTTGATAAAACTGGAGACAATTGCTGATTTTTTTTTTCAGGAACTTTCTTGGGCGTACGTACATATCTTTAAAGTTTACTACAATCTAATAAATATACAATTCATTCATTTTCATTTTTATATACTTGAATTACTTGATCTTTTGTATTTTTATCCTGATCAGGCTTTTGATTTTAAACCCGATCCCACACTAAATTTTAACTCCAGTCCCGTTTTCAATTTCAGTTTTGGTGCTGGCTCTCGATTCTACTTCCATCCCATTTTCAATATTAAATACTAATATCGCAATTAAAAAATGCGGAGTGGGGGTAGGAAGGTAAAAAAAATACTTTATTATTTTATTATTCTCATACCTACCAAATACACAAAAAAAATATATAAAAATTTGTCGAGCCATTTCGGAGGAACACCGTGACATTAGTTATTTGTATATTAAATATTCTGGGTATTAAAAATAAATATAAATGTATTAACGCCAATTCGTATAAAAATCTTTCGCGAAAATTTATACAAAGTAGAAAATTAATGTAAAGAATTTTGTGAAGATTTATACGAAAGAGTAAAGTAGTTTTAATAATTTTTGTTGAGGGAATAAATTGAAATACGAATTATTAAGCTGAATGATCGGAATTTTTAAAAGATCAGAACAAAATAGGTGAAATCTAATTATCGCCAACGAAAAACCTTTTCCATTTCGGTTTTTGTGCGAATCCTCATAATAGGTTCCCCGTAATCTCAACGAAGGAATACAAGTCCCTCTCTGGTCCGCACGAACTTTTATTGAAAGCGCCTATTCTCTTCACAGACCCGTCTGAAAAGTTACCTAATAAAGCGCGTGAGATACTCGTTAAAGTAAAAAACCTCGAAGAGTTCAGCCCCGAGGTGTCCGCGACACGTCGCAGTCGTGCGACCCTCGGCATATCGTGGTGCTGAGCACGCCGCAGCAGACCCACCACAAGGTAACTTGAACCCAGGCCACCTGTACCCGTGTTCGCGTCAGTAAGTGCCGCAGTCTCGCCGGTACTTGCAACCGCTATTCCAGTAGCGACGATCGCATAGTCCCGTGGTGTACTGATGCGGACCGCGTTGGCAACGTCACGCCTAGCTTGCTGCCGATCAGAATGGCGATGTAAATTGGATTCCCGCCTCTAGTTTCAGGTATTTCGAAAGTCTCCAACTAATTAAGGAGAAGTTCTCGCTCACGCTCGTTGAGTTCACGTTCCAAGCGATTCACATCAGCAATGAGGCCGCTTACCTTGCCCTCGGCTTTCCTCTTACTTTTTGTTTAATTGCACAGACTCTCTGCTCCATATCATTGATTTTGTTTGGACATTTGCATGGACGAGCCGATTATGTCTATTTTAGCAAGTAATTGCTGCGAAAAATTAATATTTATTACGCGATGTATTATTTGATATCTGTAGATACGACACAGGCTATTTAGCCTGGATTTAAGCATTCGTTCTCGGAGAAAGAGTTTTTTTAACCTTTTTCTCGCATTGATACAAATTGGAAAATATCAGCGATGTTTTGACTCTCAGAAAGTTTACAGAGTTTACAGTTAAGCGCGATCATCAAATAAATGATCAGGTTTCTTCTCAGACTTTGGAGTGAGCACATCGAGAAATGTATACCTAACATTATCCTTACTTACATGGCTCAAATCTTCATTAGGCTGCTTTCATTAATCATGGTTGTGTATAATTTTTCGTAATTAATACGTTCCAAGTGAAAATGAAGTTCGCAGTCAACACACATCAAATGAGCAAACTTGTTATAGAACACACAATTCAATTTAGCAGTTGGATGAAGCGGCATTTTTGTTGTACGATATTAGTGAACAAAGTAGTACAGGAAGTAAATATTGCAAATACCGTAATCCATTACAATAACAATTTATATACAACTATTTACGAACATTTAGAAATATCTTTGATAATAACTCACGATACTATAAGCGTAGAAAAAAACTATATACACCCCTACAATTTTTACATTTATCTTAGATTTGATGGAACATTATTTCAGAAATTCCAATTTTTATACCACAAATGTAAATTATTAAATACAGAAAAAATATAATGATGCGTTCTCTACTGCAACTACCGACAAAATTGATTTATTAAGATCTATAAAGCAAGCAATTATCTAAAAAATAATTTATTTAATAACATAAACTTATAAGTTATTCTTCCTCTAACTTACAATAAGTTTCATCGAGAAATAACGATTCATTTCCAGTTTATTGCTGAATGCTAAATAACTTTGATATTACATCTTAGAATTCATAGTAAAATTCAGATCAGATATTTTATTTCAATTCCATTTATCATAACCAGATTTAAAGTTTTGCAACCTTCATATTTTAAAGTAAATTGAATAAAAAATTTGTAGCGTCTTTTTACTTTTTGTTGTACTGGATATTATAACAAATAACTAAAAATTGAAGAACAGATTCTAGGAATTTCAAAACAATACGTATAGTACCACTTACAAATTGTCGAATATTAATAATGTACCTCAGCATCAACAAAATATGTGTCTGAATTTATATTTTATAATACAAAGATTTCTATAATACAAAAAGGTTCATTAGTTTAATTAATATATGGGTATTATACAAAATTTTCGTGTTTCATTTCCCATTAACTAGCAAGATTTCTTTTAAAATGTAATGAAAATCAATTTCAAAAATAGGAACTACATGATATTAGACTAGATTTTTTTATTTAGATATATTTTCCAAATCCAACTAAATAAATTATTTAATTATTCTTTCTACTTTGGACGATTTTTATGTTTATCCCACTACTTGCGCCTTAAATTGAGCACCGCATCTTTCGACGCAGACGCAACAATTTTAAAACAACGTAATTTCCCTACAACGCGTATTTATTCGATATTGTGATCTGCTATCTCTCTACTGCTTGTTCATACCTACAACAACCAACAACTCCTATTTGCGAACACTTTTACATAAGTAACTTTAGTCTATCACGAAGAGATAAAAATTATTTTTATTGCCATATGCAATGAATTACAATTCGTTATGAACATAAATATTAATTTAAGTGATACTTTGTGCATCTAACATCTGATTGCATAGAACTTGCTACCAAAAGAAAAACTACAACTTAAACTTTTTAAATTCCTACTTTACATGCCCCTCTTTGAAATGAAGGGTAATTTATATCTATAGAACGTAATAAGCTAATTTAAAAAAAAACATGCACATTAAATTGTAATTAACAATTCTTGTAGCCATATATTAACAAACAATGTATTTATACTTTTCATTGATATATCATAACATTTTTAATTTATTGATATAATCTGGTCGAGAAGTGAGTTTTCTGCGAAAAATAGTTAAAACAGTCTTAAAAATATGGGGTTTGGTGCATTGGATTCGGAATTCAATCCTGAAGAATGGGAATTTTGGAATTTATCCGCCAATAAAAATTCCAATTGTTATAAACAAAAATCGAAAAGTCAAAAAGGTAGTGTCCGTTTTGCAGCTATAACTCAAAAAATATTAAAGTTAGCTCAAATTTGAAAAAGTTCCTAAAAGGAGAAAATTTTAGTAAAATAACTCCCGACTCCAGTTGTAGCTCTATTATTTATAATTTTAATTTTACGCTGAAAATTGGTTCCACGGCCGTTTCAGCGCTGTCGCGCCGCCAAAACAAGCGTGCATTATAAAATATTTTTTTCAATATTCAATATTAATTTAAAATTTGGAAAAATTATAGTGTCTTCTAGAAACTTGAAAGAATACGATCCCGTTGGAAAAAATGTTTAACTCTATTTTTCTTAAAGTTATCTAATAGTTAATTAAGTAATTTTTCATGGACTTTAGTTTTTATTAAATCTCATATAAAAGTTTAAATAATGCACCTATAATTTTTTTCTTTTGGGAGCTCTTTTATATACATAATAAACAAGACCCGTTATAAAATTTATAAAAGTTTTTATTTGTTTATTATGATTTTTTAAGTAAACAAAAATGAAAAATCCGGTAAAGTTATTAAAAATTTTTTACTAAAAATTTGATTGTAGTTTTCTGTATTTATATATCGTGTTTAATAGTTTTGCTAAAATTTTTCGCCATTTGTTTATAAATTTTTATAAACAAATAGACAAGTTAATATTTATCGAAAATTTTTTGGCCATTTTATTGTCTTCGTAAATGATGATTTTAAAAAAATTTTTCTTAAAAACAATTTTAATTGTTTATAATCGTTTTCATTTATCAATCCTTTAAATTATTTATTAAGAAATTTTTTTAAATTCATCATTTTCTATTCTTAATATAATTATAAAAAAAATTTATTTCAATTTTCATTGTTTATCAAATAAACAATTTGTTATAAACAAATTCTGATTTTCCTTATATTTTTTGCCGTAACTTTAATAAATTATAAATACAGTCATGTGCATCAAAGTGGTCAAAAAATTTTTCTCTATTTGTTTTGCATTTTAAATAATTTTTCAAATCAAACTCGAAACCGTCCTCTGTTTTGTCAACTTTTAAATTGTTATAACTTCTAAACTATTGGTGATACGGTCTTTGACATTCAAGTCGATCTTTTAGACAATTTATAGATACAGAGGAGATAAAAAATTGATTAGATAGATCAATAAATTGTCTAAAAGAAAATTATATTAAGAATAAATTATATTAAGAATAGAAAATGATGAATTTAAAAAAAAAATTTCTTAATAAATAATTTAAAGGATCGATAAATGAAAAAAACGATTATAAACAATTAAAAATTGTTTTTAAGAAAAAATTTTTTTTTTTAAAATCATCATTTTACGAAGACAATAAATGGCAAAAAATTTTCGATAAATATTAAACTTGTTCATTTGTTTATAAAAATTTATAAACAAATGGCGCAAAATTTTAAGCAAAACTATTAAACACGATATATAAATACAGAAGCAACTACAATCAAATTTTTAGTAAAAAAATTTTTAATAACTTTACCCGATTTTCATTTTTGTTTACTTAAAAAATCATAATAAACAAATAAAAAACTTTTATAAATTTTTATAACGGAGTCTTGTTTATTATGTATATAAGAAGAGCTCCAAAAAGAAAAAATTTATAGGTGCATTATTTAAACTTTTATATGATTTAATAAAACTAAAGTCCATGAAAAATTACTTAATTAACTATTAGATAACTTTAAGAAAAATAGAGTTAAACATTTTTTCCAACGGGATCGTATTCTTTCAAGTTTCTAGAAGACACTATAATTTTTCAAATTTTAAATTAATATTGAATATTGAAAAAATTATTTTATAATGCACGCTTCGTTTGGCGGCGGCGCGACAGCTGAAACGGCCGTGCGGAACCCAATTTCAGCGTAAAATTAAAATTATAAATAATAGAGCTACAACTCCGAGTCGGGAGTTATTTTACTAAAATTTTCTCCTCTTTAGGAACTTTTTCAAATTTGAGCTAACTTTAATATTTTTGAGTTATAGCTGCAAAACGGACACTACCTTTTGACTTTTCGTTTTTGTTTATAACAATTGGAATTTTATTGGCGGATAAATTCCAAAATTCCCATTCTTCAGGATTGAATTCGAATCCAATGCACCAAACCCCATATTTTTAAGACTGTTTTAACTATTTTCGCAGAAAACTCACTTCTCGACCAGACTATTGTAGACTACACATCTATAAATTCAAAATAACAGCTAAGAAATGTTTACATCGTGTTTATGGTCAGAAGAAAATGATCATTAATGAAGTCAAGATCATTGAAATTATACGATCACTCTGCAGACTTTGGTTTAAAACTAGCTATTTTTTTAATGTTAATCCATGAGATCAGGGGTTATTTATTGTATTATTAATATCGTTACTTAAATAGGCCTTCTTTTCAGAATCTAAAGTTATTTCTTTTAGTTCCTTGTAATAATTTTTATATGAAACAATAATATAGATTTGACTACGAGAATAAGCTTTCACACAATTTAATAATCTCTTAGGTTATGTATTAACCAAGGATAGGATTATTCTTATATATAAATATTTTATGTGTAACAACGGCTATTAATAAAATGCAAAATATATAAATTGAAATCCTCACCATTTTATTAATATCGTTATTTACAACGGTTCAAGTCAACAGATCGACACTCTCATACTAGCTTTTAAGTTAATATCTTTTATGAGTCTCAGGTAAATCACTTAGGTGGACGTTATTATTTTAATCTTAATTTACAAAAAATAAATGCGTGATTACTAAGCACTGAAATGTGGTAAACACAGAAATCAAAGGCTAAATATTGGAACACTAAACTTATCTATAAGTGTTTTCAACTATTATTGTAAATACAAGGACAGTTTATATGGTACAAGACCAATTGAGTTAAAAATCATTAAGCTTCTCAGTGTTGGAATCATTAAGATTGTACAAGGTTTGTAATTGAAATCTCTGGTAAAATTATATAATCAAAGAGACAACATTGACCTTACGGAAGTCTGTGAGTGCATCTATTCAACAACGTATTCACTTCTCTCGACACAATTGGCCAAAGCTGTCGCAATCGCTAATTTTACACCATCAAAACGAAAGCTAAACAACGTTTGTTCGACTTCAGGACAGTCTAGATGAAAACTTATCACTGACAAGGCGTATGCCGCAACCGGTATGATCGACCGACGTCCGAGCGCGCGCTCTTCCCGCTCTAAGCCACGCTTCATTTATGTTGTAACATCACCGATAGACATTCAATAGCCGCAACGAATTGTCATGCTTATTACGCAGCGAACCGGCATTTAAAAGAATTATCGCCAAATGTTATTTTTAATGAAGCGATTATAAAAATTACAGAATCTGGAAAAATTTGTTGTAACAACAATTTTCGAAAGTACGACACATATCGTTCATCTGTTAGTTCAATGATTTCAAGTAATACATTTATACTAGCTGTCCCGGTAGACGTTGTTCTGTCCTTTCGAGTGGGTGGTTTGTCCGTATAGTTAAGGTCTTACTCCGCCAGTATGGATTTAGAATAACTTCCTTTATTTTGTATCGATCGATGTCAAATCTTAATTTCGATCTGCTTTCGACTCTATCCGTTCACAATTTTTGATTCTGATCCCGAAACCACATATTTCGATCCTGTACCGTTCTAAATGTTGGTACTGGTGCCGCTTCGATTCTGATTCTTGTCCCGTTCTCGATTCTGTTCTCCTTTTCGCTCAATTCTAATTCCGCTACCAGTCAGAAATTCTGATTTTAATGAAACCGGGACTAAATGCTAGTATGAAAATAGAACCTAACCTTACCTAACCTATATTACTCGGCGATAGTATACCTTTCTATAAAGAAGAATAAAAATCGTCTGAGGTATATAAATATCATGAATGAAACCGGTAGTATTAAATGTCAACAGCTAAACTTACTCAGCAATAGTGTATCTATTAGTGAAAGAATTTTTAAAATCGATTCAAAATTTTGGTTTAATAATTCCAAGACGTTGATAAAACTGGAGACAATTGCTGATTTTCAGGAACTTTCACGTACGTACATATCTTTGGTTTACACAATCTAATAAATATACAATTCATTCATTTTCATTTTTATATACTTGAATTACTTGATCTTTGTATTTTTTATCCTGATCAGGCTTTTGATTTTAAACCCGATCCACACTAAATTTTAACTCCAGTCCCGTTTCAATTTCAGTTTGGTTTGGCTCTCGATTCACTTCCATCCCATTTTCAATATTAAATACTAATATCGCAATTAAAAATGCGAAGGGGTAGAAGGTAAAAATACTTTATTATTTTATTATTCTCATACCTACCAAATACACACAAAAATATATAAAAATTTGTCGAGCCATTTCGGAGGAACACCGTGACATTAGTTATTTGTATATTAAATATTCTGGGTATTAAAAATAAATATAAATGTATTTATCCTAATTCGTATAAAAATCTTTTCGCGAAAATTTATACAAAGTAGAAAATTAATGTAAAGAAATTTTGTGAAGATTTATACAGAAAGAGTAAAGTAGTTTTAATAATTTTGTTGAGGGAATAAATTGAAATACGAATTATTAAGCTGAATGATCGGAATTTTTAAAGATCAGAACAAAATAGGTGAAATCTAATATCGCCAACGAAAAACCTTTTCCATTTCGGTTTTGTGCGAATCCTCATAATAGGTTCCCCATGTAATCTCAACGAAGGAATACAAGTCCTCTGAATTTTTTGAACTTTTATAGCGCCTATTCTCTCACAGACCCGTCTGAAAGTTACCTAATAAAGCGCGTGTGATACTCGTTAAAAGTAAAACCTCGAAGTTCAGCCCCAGGTGTCCGCGACACGTCGCAGTCATTACGACCCTCGGCATATCGTGGTGCTGAGCACGCCGCAGCAGACCACCACAAGGTAGCAGACGGGCCACCTGTACCCGTGTTCGCGTCAGTAAGTGCCGCAGTCGCGGTACTGCAACCGCTATTTCCAGTAGCGACGATCGCATAGTCCCGTGGTGTACTGATGCGGACCGCGTTGGCAACGTCACGCCTAGCTTGCTGCCGATCAGAATGGCGATGTAAGTGGATTCCCGCCTCTAGTTTCAGGTATTTCGAAAGTCTCAACTAATTGGGAGGTTCTCGCTCACGCTCGTTGAGTTCACGTTCCAAGCGATTCACATCAGCAATGAGGCCGCTTACCTTGCCCTCGGCTTTCCTCTTACTTTTTGTTTAATTGCACAGACTCTCTGCTCCATATCATTGATTTTGTTTGACATTTGCATGGACGAGCCGATTATGTCTATTTTAGCAAGTAATTGCTGCGAAAAATTAATATTTATTACGCGATGTATTATTTGATATCTGTAGATACGACACAGGCTATTTAGCCTGGATTTAAGCTATTCGTTCTCGGAGAAGAGTTTTTAACCTTTTCTCGCATTGATACAAATTGGAAAATATCAGCGATGTTTTGACTCTCAGAAAGTTTACAGAGTTTACAGTTAAGCGCGATCATCAAATAAATGATCAGGTTTCTTCTCAGACTTTGAGTGAGCACATCGAGAAATGTATACCTAACATTATCCTTACTTACATGGCTCAAATCTTCATTAGGCTGCTTTCATTAATCATGGTTGTGTATAATTTTTCGTAATTAATACGTTCCAAGTGAAAATGAAGTTCGCAGTCAACACACATCAAATGAGCAAACTTGTTATAGAACACACAATTCAATTTAGCAGTTGGATGAAGCGGCATTTTGTTGTACGATATTAGTGAACAAAGTAGTACAGGAAGTAAATATTGCAAATACCGTAATCCATTACAATAACAATTTATATACAACTATTTACGAACATTTAGAAATATCTTTGATAATAACTCACGATACTATAAGCGTAGAAAAACTATATACACCCTACAATTTTTACATTTATCTTAGATTTGATGGAACATTATTTCAGAAATTCCAATTTTTATACCACAAATGTAAATTATTAAATACAGAAAAAATATAATGATGCGTTCTCTACTGCAACTACCGACAAAATTGATTTATTAAGATCTATAAAGCAAGCAATTATCTAAAAAATAATTTATTTAATAACATAAACTTATAAGTTATTCTTCCTCTAACTTACAATAAGTTTCATCGAGAAATAACGATTCATTTCCAGTTTAAGCTGCGAATGCTAAATAACTTTGATATTACATCTTAGAATTCATAGTAAAATTCAGATCAGATATTTTATTTCAATTCCATTTATCATAACCAGATTTAAAGTTTTGCAACCTTCATATTTTAAAGTAAATTGAATAAAAAATTTGTAGCGTCTTTTTACTTTTTTGTTGTACTGGATATTATAACAAATAACTAAAAAATTGAAGAACAGATTCTAGGAATTTCAAAACAATACGTATAGTACCACTTACAAATTGTCGAATATTAATAATGTACCTCAGCATCAACAAAATATGTGTCTGAATTTATATTTTATAATACAAAGATTTCTATAATACAAAAAGGTTCATTAGTTTAATTAATATATGGGTATTATACAAAATTTTCGCGTTTCATTTCCCATTAACTAGCAAGATTTCTTTTTAAAATGTAATGAAAAATCAATTTCAAAAAAATAGGAACTACATGATATTAGACTAGATTTTTTTTTATTTAGATATATTTTTCCAAATCCAACTAAATAAATTATTTAATTATTCTTTCTACTTTGGACGATTTTTATGTTTATCCCACTACTTGCGCCTTAAATTGAGCACCGCATCTTTCGACGCAGACGCAACAATTTTAAAACAACGTAATTTCCCTACAACGCGTATTTATTCGATATTGTGATCTGCTATCTCTCTACTGCTTGTTCATACCTACAACAACCAACAACTCCTATTTGCGAACACTTTTACATAAGTAACTTTAGTCTATCACGAAGAGATAAAATTATTTTATTGCCATATGCAATGAATTACAATTCGTTATGAACATAAATATTAATTTAAGTGATACTTTGTGCATCTAACATCTGATTATAGAACTTGCTACCAAAAGAAAAACTACAACTTAAACTTTTAAATTCCTACTTACATGCCCTCTTTGAAATGAAGGGTAATTTATATCTATAGAACGTAATAAGCTAATTTAAAAAACATGCACATTAAATTGTAATTAACAATTCTTGTAGCCATATATTAACAAACAATGTATTTATACTTTTCATTGATATATCATAACATTTTAATTTATTGATATATCTGGTCGAGAAGTGAGTTTTCTGCGAAAATAGTTAAACAGAAAATAGGGGTTTGGTGCATTGGATTGGAATTCAATCCTGAAGAATGGGAATTTTGAATTTATCCGCCAATAAAAATTCCAATTGTTATAAACAAAAATCGAAAAGTCAGTAGTGTCCGTTTTGCATAAACTCAAAAATATTAAAGTTAGCTCAAATTTGAAAAAGTTCCTAAAGAGGATTTTAGTAAAATAACTCCCGACTCCCGAGTTGTAGCTCTATTATTTATAATTTTAATTTACGCTGAAAATTGGTTCCGCACGGTTTCAGCGCTCGCGCCGCCGCCAAACGAAGCGCATTATAAAATAATTTTTCAATATTCAATATTAATTTAAAATTTGGAAAATTATAGTGTCTTCTAGAAACTTGAAAGAATACGATCCCGTTGAAAAAATGTTTAACTCTATTTTTCTTAAAGTTATCTAATAGTTAATTAAGTAATTTTTCATGGACTTTAGTTTTATTAAATTCATATAAAAGTTTAAATAATGCACCTATAATTTTTTTCTTTTGGGAGTTCTTATATACATAATAAACAAGACTCGTTATAAAATTTATAAAAGTTTTTATTTGTTTATTATGATTTTTAAGTAAACAAAAATGAAAAATCCGGTAAGTTATTAAAATTTTTTACTAAAAATTTGATTGTAGTTGTTCTGTATTTATATATCGTGTTTAATAGTTTGTAAAATTTTTTGCCATTTGTTTATAAATTTTTATAAACAAATAGACAAGTTTAATATTTATCGAAAATTTTTTGGCCATTTTATTGTCTTCGTAAATGATGATTTTAAAAAAATTTTTCTTAAAACAATTTTTAATTGTTTATAATCGTTTTTCATTTATCGATCCTTTAAATTATTTATTAAGAAATTTTTTTTTAAATTCATCATTTTCATTCTTAATATAATTATAAAAAAATTTATTTCAATTTTCATTGTTTATCAAATAAACAATTTGTTATAAACAAATTCTGATTTTCCTTATATTTTTTGCCGTAACTTTAATAAATTATAAATACAGTCATGTGCATCAAAGTGGTCAAAAAATTTTTTCTCTATTTGTTTTGCATTTTAAATAATTTTTCAAATCAAACTCGAAACCGTCCTCTGTTTTGTCAACTTTTAAATTGTTATAACTTCTAAACTATTGGTGATAACGGTCTTTGACATTCAAGTCGATCTTTTAGACAATTTATAGATACAGAGGAGATAAAAATTGATTAGATAGATCAATAAATTGTCTAAAAGAAAATTATATTATAAGAATAAATTATATTAAGAATAGAAAATGATGAATTTAAAAAAAATTCTTAATAAATAATTTAAAGGATCGATAAATGAAAACGATTATAAACAATTAAAATTGTTTTAAGAAAAATTTTTTTAAAATCATCATTTTACGAAGACAATAAAATGGCCAAAAAATTTTCGATATATAAACTTGTTCATTTGTTTATAAAAATTTATAAACAAATGGCGCAAAAAATTTTTAGCAAACTATTAAACACGATATATAAATACAGAAGCAACTACAGTAAAAAAAATTTTAATAACTTTACCGAATTTTCATTTTTGTTTACTTAAAAAATCATAATAAACAAATAAAAAACTTTTATAAATTTTATAACGGAGTCTTGTTTATTATGTATATAAGAAGAGCTCCCAAAAAGAAAAAAAATTATAGGTGCATTATTTAAACTTTTATATGAGATTTAATAAAAACTAAAGTCCATGAAAAATTACTTAATTAACTATTAGATAACTTTAAGAAAAATAGAGTTAAACATTTTTTTCCAACGGGATCGTATTCTTTCAAGTTTCTAGAAGACACTATAATTTTTCCAAATTTTTAAATTAATATTGAATATTGAAAAAAAATTATTTTATAATGCACGCTTCGTTTGGCGGCGGCGCGACAGCGCTGAAACGGCCGTGCGGAACCCAATTTTCAGCGTAAAATTAAAATATAGAGCTACAACCGAGTCGGGTTATTTTACTAAAATTTTCTCCTTTTAGGAACTTTTTCAAATTTGAGCTAACTTTAATATTTTTGAGTTATAGCTGCAAAACGGACACTACCTTTTGACTTTTCGATTTTGTTTATAACAATTGGAATTTTTATTGGCGGATAAATTCCAAAATTCCCATTCTTCAGGATTGAATTCCGAATCCAATGCACCAAACCCCATATTTTTAAGACTGTTTTAACTATTTTTCGCAGAAAACTCACTTCTCGACCAGACTAATAATAATCTATGCATATATAAGCGAAATACCGCTGACCGACTGACTGACTCATCACGAGATCTCCAAAACTATAGGTCCCATTGACGTAAAATTCGTCATTACTCTTTTTGGGAAGTAGACGCTCACTCAAAACGAATTTTACGCAAATAAAAAAAAATCATCATTTTATGAGATCTCCGAAAATATATCTCCGATTAACTTGAATTTTGGTGTAGTTACTCATTTCGAGATGTAAACGCTCACTAAGAACGGATTTTATACAAATCCTATCCAAAAAAAAATTGTCTACGTGTGCGGAACCGCGGGCGAAAGCTAGTCTTTTTTTACACAATTGAACATCCTGGTAGAAATATCGCGAAACAATTACTTAAGTATATGTATATTGTAAAAGTATAATTGAATAATCATTTACTTTATATTACGAAAATGACAAGCTATAACAAATATATGTTAAATAATTGATATGATGTGGTGTTAGGATTATTTGTAAAGAGTTAAATTTTTGTAAGGCAATTTACGTATTACTCTGTTAATTACCGCAGATTTAATGTTTTAAATACATAAGATCTAGAGTAAATACATTATGAAAATTATTTAAAAAGAAACTAAGAATTTACTTTCGACAGCAGGTGAAAGACCTCAATTCAATGCGTCACCTACACTCGTTATTGGCTTAAAACAAGTGTTTCTTATTCATTCTAATACCTTGCAAAATTAATTTCATTTATGTTTTGTTTCATTCTTTTAAAAACAGTAATATAAACTTTATAAAAATGTTCAATTACTAGCACAGTAATTGCAATTTTTCATTTATCCCAGAATAAGTATTTTAAAACAATAATTATTTTATTTTCAACATTACGACGACTGTGGCCAACTAGGCTGCAGCAAAAAAATGGACCGGCTCAACGATGATATAACACACTCACAGAATAAGGACATTAAGTAGCAGTTCCGCTGTGGGATTTTGTCCAGTGAGTGAGAATTACGGTGGCCCATTCTCCATACTAGAATGAATGGAGTGAATGGAACGAAGGAGGATTAATCTAAACATTAATCACACTTACATCAGATATTGTATTTCTACCCGTAAAGGTCCAGCAACGCATTGGTGACTCTTTTGGGGTTGTGAGTGTTCAGAGGCGACGGTGACTTGTTAATTTCTACTCGTTAACTTGTTTAATATACTATAAAAAGAAGAAAAGAAAATTTTGAAGTAAATCGATTGTTACTAAAGTCTTAAAGTATATTGTGTGCTCTTTTATCTAACGAATATTAATATTAATTATTATGCTTGAATTATTTTCTGACCAAATTAAATTCAGCAATTATTTTATTTATTCTAAATTTCCGTTATTTAAAGCTGAGGAAATTAAGATAAAACAATATATTAGCAGTGAGTAAATTATTTGAAAAAATCCCTGGTTAACTGCATCCTTGATACAGCCATAAGTTTTACGTAGACACGTTTGTATTCACGGTATGAATAATAGGATATTAGGGCAATTAAAAAAGCAATACGAATTAATGTTCCAAACTGAGTTTATTAAACAAAGATCTATTATACAAAAAATATAAAACGTAACAAAAATCATGCCGGAATTATATAATATTGAGGTGTAATTGCATGTATAAATAATTCAAACACGTTTACACACTTTCGGAACACATAGAAACATTCATTTTTTGTATTTCATTCAACACCATAAGAAACGTATCACATTCGTCGTTTCAACCCAATTCCACGCGCTAGCTAATTGTTGATATAATAGATCACATACTTACTGACTTCGTTCACTTGTACACCAACAGATGGCGGTAATTACAAACAAAAAGAAAATACAGTTTCATACTTTCCGAATTCATTCGCTTATACACCAACAGATGGCATCATACATAAGCTCCTGCTCACGAAATCACCCCCCTATTATAAACGAAAACATGGACGTATCCACCTCAAAAAATATTTCTACTCTAATTCAGATAAAAAGAGATAAAGTACCAAAATCAGATAAAAAAAATATCAAAATTACTGACAATTTATAAACCCATACAATTTAAGCCATGCTATTATATATTTCGAGTCGGATATCTAATACAGTACAGGAGACAAGCCGAAATAGAGAAGGCCTCAAAACTTCGAAACACTAATTGGAAGTACATCACGAACGATTACTTTCCGTGAAATATACGACAACTTCCGCCCGCCGCGGGACCTTGTGTTGTTCCGCTCTTTCGTAATCTTACGACGGTGGAAGTTCGCCCATTATTTTCCCTACATGTTTTCAACTATAAGTTTCCGGAAGCCGCGGAGCTATGAAATTGATAGAAAAAAAAGGAACTTTATAAGCAACCGAAAAAGTTTGTACACGTTGATAGAAATGGAATATTAGAACGTTTACGAAAATTGCGACAGTACAATTATTAATTATTTCAGTTATAATTGATAATTTATTTTCAAACCTATGTATAGTTGTTTTCATCTGCATGTAGAGGTTGGGCATTTTGTTGTGACTGAATGTTATTTATAAAATTATCCAAAATTCAATTTATGTAAAAATAAACGTATGGCTTTAAAACTTCTGTTTTACGCTTAGTAAATTGCACGTGCAGGATTAGGTCTGATATCAAAAAAATTATTCGAAATGTTTAAAATATTTAGTTTCTTAACAAACAGAAAAAATGTAGTACTTAAATAACAATAAAGCTAACTTTAAATATACTCTTCTGAGTAAAATGCGTAGATTACGAAATAAGATGAGTTCGAACAGTTTTCTAGATAATATATTACGCTTATAAATAACGTGAAGATTGAGAGTCCAAAAATTTAGACACATTTAAAAATAGATCAAATTTTTTTTTGATTCTACTATACCTAAGCAATGCCGCTCGATAAACTTGCTTTATTTCACGCAGTATTTTTTGTTGTATGGGTGCAATGTATAAATTGACAAATAAACAAGAATCTTATTGTCAGTGTTATAAAACTCTCAAATTTGCTTATTTCTCATGTATTTACGACCTATTACTTTTCAGAATTAGACGAAACTTGGTTTATATTTTTAAATGGATTTCAAGCTGGCAAACTGTGGGAACACAATGAAAATCCGTTTAGTAGTTTATTATTACGCCAAAAGAAGCATACAAACATATTTAGATTCTAAAAGGCATTATATTTGGATTTAGACCCCTCTAAATAGTCCACTTCAATTACTTTTGTAAAGTGTCTCTAATATCTTTATATTTGTATTTTTACATTTATGTATTTATCTCTGTATCTTTTGCAGCTATCTTCTACATTCTTATAATAATATTGAACATACAATCTTGGAAAGCGAGTATTGTAATATATAAATTGTTATGATTCACGTAAATATTTCATCTAATATTCCGTATATTTGTGATTATATACAACCAAATTAAATAGGAGTGACAAATAGTTTGTCTCTCATGGGTGAGAGGGCGCGTGAAGAATTATGATATTCACCAGTTTTTTTTTTTGCGGATATATTGTTTAAGTGGACTATATATGAGGCCAAATACACCAGTGAATTCAACGTAAAATTCAGACCAGATAATTCGGAACGATCAAGAAGCTCAATGCAGAAGAACGTCCCGAGCAATAAAATTGCATGTACTTGTAGGCCGCGGAGTAGAGCAACGCCCCGGCTCCTTGCAGATCCTCACCGGCGACTCGGGATATTTACGTGTGTAGATTTAAATTCACGGAGCGGACGTATGAGTGTCCGGCGCGATTGACCGTTATCGGTCAAGTCGCGACATCGAAGTTACATGCGAAAGAATGGCCATTGGAAATCTAAACTGTACGATGCATAAAACAAACACAGTGACTTGGCGCATAGAAAAATATTATTTGTTTGTTACATTCTTCACCATCACCCTATAACAGGGTTTCTCAAAGTGGGGTACGCGAACCCCTAGGGGTTCGCCATTCGATGGTAGGGGGTTCGCGACAAAATTTACGCGTAATGGTGACTTGATAACTAGGAGACACTTCACTTGCGACACATTGTGGCGCCCGCGCGACTGGAATCGTCGCTCGGCGGCGGGGCGCGGCGTGCGAGAGCAAGTTCACTCACACGCCGAGCAAAATCGCAAAGTCGAGAGAACCAGAAAAAACAATCTTATCATTGGCAAAAAAAAAAAGGAAATATGTCGAAGACTATTTGAAAATTAGATTAACGTGCAAAGAAGAATCTCAATACCCAGAGCCACAGTGTGTAATATGTTCAGAAGTTCTAGCAAATAGCTTGATGAAGCCATCATTGCTGCGAAGACATTTGGAAACAAAACATCCGCAATACGTAGACAAACCTATAGATTTTTTTGTTCGAAAAAAGGAAGAGTTGGCTACTTTGAAAAAGACTATGAAAACCGTTTTGGCTGCTAACTCTGAATATTTACGTGCATCTTTTCTTGTGGCATATAAAGTCGCAAAGACTGGAAAATCATACAATATTGCTGAAGAATTGACTTTAGCAGCTACTAAAAATATGGTCAGTTATGTATTGGGAGACACATTTTCGAAATTGCTGGATAAAATACGACTTTTAAATGATACACTTCCACGTTGCATTCACAACATGGCACACGATGTTGAAAATCAACTCGTACTACGATTACAAAATAATTATTATGCGATTCGAGTTGATGAATCAATATATATTAGTGGATTACCGAATTCACTTGGGCTTGTTAGATATCTGTATAAAAATATATATGAAGATTTTCTATTTTGTAAGACCTTGGAGTCTACGACGAAAGGAGAAGATATTTTTAACATTATTAATGATTATATTGAAGAACATGGCATAGAGTGGACAAAGTGCGTTGGCATATCGACTGACGGTTCAAAGGCTATGACAGGAAGAATATCCTATATATTAGATGGACTAATATCTAGTATTAAAAATGTCACTCCTGCTGTCAAAAGTATGCATTATGCATTGCACAGAGATGCATTGGCGAGCAAGATAATACCTGATGATTTAAAAACAGCACTTTCAGAGGTGGTGAAAATAATTAACTACATAAAAACGCGTCCACTAAATTGAAGACTTTTCGCATTATTATAGCCGAGACATGGGTAGTGAACATGTTTACTACATTGTAAATTACGCTGGTTGTCAAAAGGCAGGATATTAGCTCATTTTGTTGAACTTCATCAAGAAATCTATTTATTTTTGAAAAACAGTGACTTCAACCTTAAATTTCAATTCGAAGATGCAACCTGGCTTAAAATAGTAACCTATTTAGCTGACATTTTTCTGGTCTCAATGAAACGAATGCTTCGATGCAAAGTTCCACGTGCAGTGTATTCACTGTAGCAGGACAAAATAAACGCACTTATAATAAAAATTGAATTTTGGACAATTTGTTTCAGATCAAATATCTTTGAATGTTTTCCTCTTTTGCATAAATTTATCACGACGAAAGCCTTATCCGTGGATTCCGAAATAAGGGCTGAAATTATTCTTCATCTGTCTCATTTCTCCGACGAACTGAAAAGGTATTTTCCAGATATTGATAATGTTAAAGATGGCTGGATTCGTAACCCTTTTCTAGTCATGAACGAAAGCATAAATTCTCGTTTGAGTACTAAGCAACAGGAGTCATTATTAGAAATGTCCTTAGATGAAACTCTTCGAGCTGATTTAAAAAGAATGTCTTTGATAGATTTTGGGCTTCTAGATAGTAAGAGTATCCCGGACTCTCATGCAAAGCGGTGAATTTTATTTTTCCCTTTGCTACACTTTCCCTTTCCGTTTTCTTGGAGGGGGGGGGGTGTCAGTTACTTATGGGGTTCGCTGTGATCTGGAAACTTTAACAGGGGTTCGTGTAGCTAAAAGTATGAGAAACCCTGCCCTATAATATACGAGAGTCGTTCAATAAAAATGAGAATGAGTACGATTAAAATTTTTTTTCCTAATTTTCATCCTGAACACCTAAAAATTTCTGTTCTGTAGCGTATACTGCTTCATCATCTTCGATTCTTTCAGATACTCTTTCAATCATAAAAATAAATGGAAATCACAAGGGGCAAGATCGGATTAATATGGAGTATGCTCAAGTATGTCAAAGCCAGCATCTCAAATTACAACCATAGCAATGGCGGATCTATGATCCGAGGCATTATATTAATAGAACAAAATATTTTTTGCTAGTCTGCCTCGCCTTTTCTTAAGAATTTTGTTACGCGTTTTTTTTTTTATTTCTTCTACATGCAAAGAACCTTTAACAATAGCTCTATAGCCGCCTTAAACTTAGGGGTTGGAGACGATAGTATTTTCCACGTCATAGACTGTGATTTTATTGCTAAATCATAATAATGAAGCCACGTTTCATCCGTAGTTGTAACTCGAGCTAAAAAACTACCGGGATGTTGTTATAACAATTCTAAAGGAGCTCGAGAAATGTTCAGACTGGTTTGTTTATGTATATCAGTAAGCATTGTGGAAATCCAAATATTCGTGTAAAATTCTATACAAGTCGAAGTTTTTGTTTCTTCGGTTATGAAACTTACCGTGACACGACGGTCTGATAAAATGATTTTTTTTTTTAATTTCTTCAGTCACTGCCATTGTTGAGCGATTGATGGGATTTGGTAGATGGTCTTCAACGTTTTTTGGAGCACCAACGGGCAACTTTAAAATACTGTAGAGCACTTGCTCCTAAAGTATCCTGTAGGTTTTGATTAACTTGTTGTGTAGTGAAATTTCACAAGCACATATATTTAAAAAAGGAACCCGATTCTTTTTTTTTTCGTTTTTAACGACACACTATAACAAACTGCAAACAAAGGACTTCCATTTATCAAAAAGAAAAAATGATCAAACTATTTCCTTTCTTAAAATCTAATCAATATTCCAGCTTTATCACGCAGTATTCATTTTTCTGGATCCAAAGAGTTTCTAACTTATTCTCACTTTACAGTGAATGCCCGTCATAATACAAGTTGACTATAGAATTTTTTCTAGCTTCATAGTTAAATGAAACAAATCTATTTGAAATTTTAAATATAATTACTAATACGATTTTATTGAGTAAACTTTGTAATGCGTACTCATGTGCCTGTGTGTAAATGTGAAAAATAGTTTTTTCTGCAAGAATATTGCCATGTAAATTAAAGGCATAGGTAAATCCAACTTTCATCACGTGTTACTATGTCGTATACAGCAATTAAATAAATGCCCACCGGCAAACCTTTACGTAATTTCACGGCATTAATCTACACAACGGAGTTATTGAGCATCGATCGATTTATGAGGTTACACCGAGTACAAGGCTTACTGACCGGCTAAATATTCATGAAAGAATTTGTGTACTTGACTCATAGCTATGCTTAAACTTGTCCAAATCTGCTGGTAGGTCACTCTTTTGTCAAACTCTATCATGAGCCGCACAGCACTGATGTTTTCTTCAGTCGTTGCCATGAAGGACGTCCCTCACGCAGATCATCAGTCAGTTGAGTGCGACTGCTTTTGAACTTCGTTAAATCCATTATAAATTGAGAAGGGAAGGAGTTTCATCATGGAAGGCCAACCAAAATCTGTTATAACTTCTTGTTGAATTAAATGGCAACAAAATCATAGAAAATCATTGCACGAAGATTTTCTTAGATTTAATTCAAGTTGACGTTAGACAATCGATTTCCTTTTTTCCACCAATTTGTCAAAAACAAATGACAGATGAATGCAATATTCATAATAATGTTGGCAAAGAGTTATATTTTTATAAACAAAAATGTTTTTTTTAGTTTTACAATTTCTAAATGGCCAGTTATAAAAATTTTAATTGTCACCTACGTACAAACACTCAATTATTATATGCTATATAATAATTGAGTATTTATAATAATAAGGAAAAGATAAATTATAATAAGGACAAGAGTGACAATCGAATTTATAGGACAATTCAATCATATCTAAAACTTCCCAACACTTAAATCCTAAAACAGCTAAGTATTCCAAAATGGTCTATAACAAAACGTACATTAATATATCTAGGCTAACACAATCGAATTAATCTCCCTTACCAACACAATTAGTCATTTCAATCTAAATTACGTTACTAACCCCACCTGGGTGAGATGTTGTAATCCGGTCGGTGCAATGACTGGCCGCGTGTGTATACAGACGCCGCTTGATGGATGATGCTCAGCCTCTTCGATTAGCCCGCGCACCTAATATCCCTAATGGCGGTGATGCGGCAGATACGGGCCGGCCGATCGGGCTGCGTTTTTGAAACGCTATTGCGCTTATCGCGGTTAATTGTTTCTATGAATGACGATACGTCTTCTGGCCGGTTGGATATCGTAAGACAATCGAAGTGTATTCCATTATTGTGCCCTTATGGACATAAAATATATTCTTTATTTGTCCATCACGTTATTAATCATGATTCCGTTTGGAATCCCATTCTCTATTCAGATCGCGGTCCTGCTCTTTACGTCAGTGTGTTCCTTTCACGATTCCTTTCGTCGTTTCACTTTTGTTTCAAACACAATCTCGATATGTAAATTCCGATTTTGGTCCCGCTTTCTCAATTCTAATTTCGGTTCTGTTTCTCATTCCGATTCCGGTCATACTCTTGATTTTAATTTTAATCACACGCTCTATTTCAACCTTGGCCCCGTTCTCGATTTTGATCCCTCCCGTTCTCGACTCTGCTACCGATCACAATTCCTATTTAGGCGAAGCCAAGGAAAATGCTAGCATGAAAATAAATCTTACGTTATATTACTCGAGGATAGTGTACCTTTTTATGAGTAAAAGGATTTTTAGAATATGTAATAGCACAAATGTGCTGGAGAAGCCAAGACTAAAATTTTAATAGTTTATTCCATTCAAAGAACTTGTTATTGTAAAGAAATTTTTAGAATTGGTGCAGTACTTTGATATTACAAATATGAAGACGAAGTCGAGCACAAATGCTAGTTCTTTTGCTCTTCAGTAATTTTCTCGTTTAAGAGTACATCATACCGACAGTTTCATAGTAATCGGATGAATGGCTTAGACAAACAAAGAATAAAGACAAAATACACACTCATTGAAGATACTGTATCCTTTTGCAAAATTTGATTACAATCCATTCGGCCTTTTTAGAGATTCGCTTGAACAAACAAACACACACTTTATCAACGGACAGTCAGAGTAATAATTTAATAACAATAAATAAAAATTAAGTGAGTCATGTAATAAAAATTCATGATAAAATTTTTCAAAAATATCGTGTGTGAAAATGCTTGATCTCGAATACACACTCTATTATGTAGGCGGTGCAATGCTTTCTGAAGGTGCGAAGAGAACTCTCACTACGTATTGCTTCCAAGGTGACGTCGATGTGAATGGACAAAACGTGTCACATGTCGTTATACATCTGCAGTGTCGTGTTGGCGCCCTTAGGAAATATCTCCCGAACATATCTAATTTCTCCCTATTGAGTCCTAATTTGTGACATACTTTACCGCAATGAGTTATATATTATCAAAACAACACTTATTATGAAATGAAACTATAAAAATACCTGTTAAACATAAAAATACCTTGCAAATTCATAAAATTCCCTTAAGCTAAAATTTAATGTATATTAAAATACTTATCAAAACATAAAAATTATCCATATAAATGCTATTTTACAAGTCATTGTTTTACTCTTTAAATCTAATGATAAAACTTTCTAAGCTTTACTTTATATTATATAATATTCTCCCCTATACGAGAGCTTTCACCTTTCAGGAAGAAAAGCATATAGCTAATAATTTGTACACTTACATGTTCTGAATATGTACCAATTTATATCGAGGTACTTAAACGTTTTTTTAGTTATAAAAAACGTACAGACAGGTAGACGAACTGATAAACAATCGCAATTTGTGCTTATAATACTTTTAACTTTTAAGAGTTCTCTTGAATTTATTAAGAAGCTTAATAAATTATTCATAAGATTCTCTTTTTTTCTTGATTTGCTGCTTTTGTAAGAAGTATAAATAAACTATCGCACTTGATTGTATTATCTTACTTTAATAAATATCATCAGAGTTAGAATTTGGACTGAAAAATTAATATCAATAGTAACAAAATCTTAAAATGGAGACTGCACTTAAAATTTTTTTAAAAGGATTTTGTCGTCTGAAAAGAGAATAAAAATGTTTGAAAAAAATAATTATCAGTTAACGTATGAAAATAACGTCGAAAATTAAGTTTAAA